>JAODUO010000516.1:365000-377299 GCA_025642075.2 Ridgeia piscesae
GTTCTCGATGGCATACGCCGACATCGTGTTGAACGCCTTCACGACGTATGCCTTCGGGAACGAACTGGCGACGAACTCGGCGTTCGATGACATCGTCTTCTGCAGGTCTTTCTTCTCAGGGTTGCTCACGTCCACGAGTACCTGCGGCACAGATCACAACAATGTATACCTGTGTACTTTATCGTATGGGCAGGATACCTGGTATATCACCGTTTGTGGCAGAGTAAACATGTGTCTTTGTTACATTCGTACCGAACGATTTTACACTAATTTTTACTGATTTTAAAATAAATTTATTAAAATTTTATAATTAATTATATTAATTTATTTACTGTACTTTGATTTATTATTGTTTGTTATACATATCTAATGTATGGCGAACAGATTGACTGCTAGTCAGATATCGCGCACAACAAGACTGAGTTTATTATTATTATTTACATGCCGTAAAATATTGTAGTAACTTCTATGTTGTTTTCAAAATATTATTCAACCTCTTCATCAACTCGCAGTTACCGGATTCTGACAAACAGTTACAAACTCGGCAGTGCCATCGACAATGATACCTTCACATGGTGTCAAGTAGACGATTAACGTTTTAGTATTATGTATTGTTTTTCTCACTGAAATGTGACACCCGTCCATACCTTTTCTGCCGTGCTCTCTGTGAATAACGTCAAGGTGTTCACGGTGGCCGGAGCCGGAAGTGCAAGAAACACCAAGTCGGCGTGACGCAGCGCTGTGTCGACTGACGTCACACGAACATCCGCCAAAGTGTCGTCATAGAGTGCGAGATTGCGCCGGTTGGGGTATCGACTTCCGCATACGACACTGTCAGTTTCAACGACACGGTTAAGTCAAAAGACATGTAGTTATCACAATACAATTGCAACGCACGCAGAAAACATGTCAGACGCCAGAAATGTTCAGTTTGGGTCGTACATCATGCGATTTTGGAGGATGAGTGTATAAATGATAATAATCAAAGACCGAATACATTAAAATTGATATTTCACGCTGCTGCTAGTTAAACGTATTTTTAGTTTCGAACATATATACGTAATTTTTAAATAATGTATACTCACTTATTAGACTCGAAACTGACAAAAAGTTATTAAAGCAACGTAAGGATATCGGCAGATCGCGTACACGTATCTGTACAAGTTTTCCCCTGGGATAACGTACATTCGGGAGTCAATTAATCTGAGGTGCCGCTGGTGTAAACGTAGCACATGTCTTCAACATATACTACATATGTCAACGTTTCTTGTTTTGCATATAGGGCACATTAACTGTCTGCTTTTAGCATTACGCTGCGAGACCGAGGTAGTGTTGGCCACCGTGTCCGATAGAAGGCAGCACTTGACACTTACGTGCGTTTTTACTATATTATTTAACCAGATTTAACAAGATTTAACAAGATTGCCACCTAGAGATTCAACACTAGATGGCAGATGGACTAGGAAGCCATTTGGCTTATCGAGAGTCCAACCTATCTATCTAAGTATACCCCGCCCGTCTTAGGTATATGTCGATTTTATTTTAAAATATATTAACACTACTAGCACCTACACAATCAGCTGATAATCGGTTCCATTCGTTTACTGTTCTTTGTGAAAATGAAAATTTTCTAATATCTAGTCTACACTGCTTCTTTGCTAATGTAACTCCATGTCCTCTAGTCCTTCTCTCTTCCTTGACTGTGAAAAAATATTTCTGTCAATATTTTCATATACATTCAATATTTTAAACACCTCAATCTGATCTCCTCTCAATCTTCTGGTTTCTAGTGTTGTTAAACCACATTCTTTTAGACGCATTTCATAACTAATATTCCTGAGTTTTGGTATCATTTTGGTTGCTCTCCTTTGTACTTTTTCTAGCATATCAATATCCTTCTTGCGATATGGCCTCCATGCTTGTATACAATATTCTAAGTAAGGCCTAACTATTGTTTTATACAGCGGTATTATTAGTTCTTTTTCTTTGTACACTATATTTCGCCTAATTAATCCAAGAATTTGGTTTCCCTTCGCTGCTGCAATTCCACACTGCTCTGATACCTTCATGTCAGCACTAATGGTTAACCCTAAATCCTTTTCCTTTAAGGTAGTATTTAGTACAGTATCACCCATTGTATATTGTGCATCTTCATTCCCATGTCCTGTGTGGAGGCACTTACACTTTCCAAAATTAAACAGCATTTGCCACTCCTCAGACCATTCTATCAACTTATTAAGATCATCTTGTAAATGCTGTCTATCTGCGTCACCTTTAATTTTCCTAAACACTTTTGTGTCGTCCGCAAACTTCAACACCTTGCTTGTTATGTCATCATCCAAATCATTGATATATATTAAGAATAAAATAGATCCCAGTACTGATCCCTGCGGTACACCACTCAAAACCGCTTTCCAGTTTGAAACCTCCCCATCAACTACTACTCTTTGTCTTCTATCAATAAGCCATATTTCTATCCAGTTGATCATTCCATTTCCTATGCTATGGGCCTTTAGTTTAAGTAGTAGTCTTTGGTGTGGCACTTTGTCACAGGCTTTTTTTAAATCTAAGTAGATTATATCTACTGGTGATCCCTCATCTAGCCACTTTGTGACATCTTCCAAAAAACATAACATATTTGTTAAGCATGACCTCGCTTTTAAAAACCCATGTTGAAATGGGTTTATCAATTAATTTTTAACAAGAAAATCAACCAGGTGATCTTTAATTAGTCTTTCTAATAGTTTGCAAATCACCGATGTTAAACTCACTGGTCTATAGTTCTCTGACTTGTTTCTCGAACCTTTTTTAAATAATGGTATAATGTTTGCTTCTTTCCATTCTAACGGAACTATTCCCTCCTCTAATGACAAATTGAACACTGTTGCAAGCGGTATGCTGATTTGTTCTACAATTTCCAATAGTAATTTGGGAGGAATCCCATCCACTCCAGGTGATTTATTATCCTTCATATCTCTTATTTTCAAAGCTACCATTGTTGGGGTTACAATTAGTTGTCCTAAATAGTCAAACTCTCTCCCTTCGAACTTAGTCTCAAGTACTGGTAATATACTAATATCTTCCCTGGTAAACACCGAACTAAAGTACTCATTTAGGTTTTCTGCCATTAAGAATCCCTCTGTTATTATGTTTCCATCACTACCTTCTAGAGGACCGACCTTATCCTGAACTTTCTGTTTACTTCGAACATACGCATAAAAACTCTTGCTGTCATGTTTTATATTAAAAGAAATTTTTTTGTTCGTAGCTTCTCTTTGAATTTCAAATTTCAGCTGTAGCTTGATTAAGTGCTTCTTTATAAATGCTATTGTCTTCTTCACTTCCGGTATGTCTATATGTCTTCCACATCATTTGCTTGTACTTGATTTTTCTAATGGCTTCCTTCGATAAGTGTTTCTTCTTTGACCGTTTCCCCTGTTTTTTCAAGGGGACAAATTTGTCAATGACGCAGTCAATTTCACTCTTAAAAATATTCCAGCATTCTGTTGCTGTCTTATTCTCCAGTGTGTTATTCCAGTCTATCTTTGCTAAATATTCCCTCATGTCCTTATATCTTCCTTTGTGAATTTTTTTCCTGTACCTTATTTTTCTATTCCGTTCTCACTTTACTTTGATGATAAAATGTATCTGGTTGTGATCACTACACCCCAGTGGCTCACATATCTTGACATTATCAACAAATTCCTTCTGTGAGCTCAATACTATGTCTAACACGTTCGCGCCCCTGGTTGCTTCTAACACATGTTGAGAAAGGAAACTATCTTGTACTAAATTTAAAAACTCTTGATCCTCTCTCCCGGTACTCTGTAGAGATGTCCACTGTATATGCCCATGGTTAAAAAAAACCATAATAATAGTCCTGTTTACTCACTTCTTTGATAGCGTTATGTATTTTTTTCATTCTCTTCCATGCTTATGTTTGGACTCCGATACACTAACCCAACAGTTAATGTTGAGTTTCCTGTAACTATGTTACACCAGACAGCTTCTTCACATTCTGCTTCTTTTTCTAATTTTATTTCATAAGCTTGGATGGATTCTTTAATATATAAAATAACTCCGCCTCCCCTTCTTCCTAATATATCTTTCCTAAACATTACATACCCTGTCATTCCTAATTCGGCATCTGATATATCGGGTGTGGCCCAAGATTCAGTTATACCTATTATGTGAGGGTCAATATCTTCTACCATAATGTTTAGTTCATTTCTTTTGTTTACTATGCTCCTTGCATTGAAACAAACACATTTATAACCAAATTCCGTAGGGCTTTCCAGGCTGTTGTTTGCTGATGTCTTTTTGCTATCTTTATCTATGCCTCTAGTATTTGGCTTCTCTGTGTATCCCCCTGCGAAACTAGTTTAAAAAGTTGCAACCTGTTCCATTATTCATCGATCGAAGAAGGTTCTCGGAGAACACTGCTGCGCCCTTTCCGCTTAGATGGAGGCCATCTCTCATAAACATGTCTTCTTTACCAACAAAATATCCCCACAAATCTACAAATCCAACTCCTTCTTCTTCACACATCTGCTCTCATAGTCCGTTAATTGCCATCCTCTTGCAATTTCTAAATGTTGTTCCCCTCCCCCCCCACATCACTGGCAAGATTCCCGAGAGTATGATCTGTTCAACTCTCGTCTTCTTCAGTGTCTCTACCAACTCTCTGTATCTCTTTACTATCCTGGTTGTTCCATCCCTGTCTGCATTGTTCGTCCCTACATGTACTAATATAGACCCCCTTGGCCATGCCCCAATACGTTCTCTACCCGTTCAGTCACATGCTCTATCCTAGCCCCCGGAAGACAAACAACAACGTCTTCTCCTTTGCTTAATGTCCTGTCTGTCTTTCGCAAAATGGAGTCTCCCATAAATACCCTTTCTGTTCTCAATGCCCCATCGATCACTGCTTCAGAGTAGCTCCTCCGTTTTGCATCTCCCTGGTTGCTGATTTTCCCCCTGCCGCTTTCTCTGTTGTTCCTTTCTTTCCGGTCCCTTTTCTTCCTGTCATCGTCCTTGTTATTGACTTCCGTTTGGTCACATCACCTCTCACTTCCTTTCTTCCATTCGTCTTACCTCCTGTCGCCTCTACTTCTCTCATCTCCTGTCCCCTTGTCCCTCCCTCCTTCTCTACTGTCACTTTCTCCCCTGTCACCTTCCTGCATGTCATGTTTCCTGTTGTTCTTTCTCCATTTGTTGTCCTTGCAATCACCCTCCCTCCACTCTGCATCCCCTTCACAATATCCGTTAGCCTAGCTAACTCTGCTGTCAGACAGTCCACTTTCCAACACCCTAAACATTGGAACGTAAACCCTTCCTCCGTTGTCTCTGACCAAGTTTTTCCGCACCCCGATACGGCAAAATCCACCAAGCTGTGGCAGTGGTTACACACCAAGTGCCTCCTTGCCTTCACTTGCCGCTTGCCAGGTGCCATATTACGATTTGTCAAAATCAACTCTTAGTTTAAACCAACTTAGTCTTTAGAAAGACTGTTTGTTTATTGTGTACAGCAACTGCAGCAAACTTTATGTTACAAATAACTTACTACCTATGCTACCATGAACAATAAGTTTAGCCTGTACTGGTACCGTTCCATAGCGGAAACGTTGGACACTACCTATATAAACAAACAAGGATTTCCTACTAAAACGCTTGTTTATTTTTAATAACAACGATACTTATTCACAGTTTTATCTTACATATGTAGTTGTAATTGCTTTATCTATTAGATACTATATCAAATAAAGAGATTTGCTCAATCTTGTTTACAATTTGTCGAAGCCTAGATTACCCTATTATCTCCCACTATATTAATCTGTTCAAACATACTGTTAACTAACAAACTTTAACCAAAACTACTACTCAATATATGTCCAGTACCACTTTATGAATTACCTTAACACAAGAATAATACTTATCAATCAATATTTCCGCTTGTTTTTCAAATTTTATACACCACCAATTTCAAACCTCTACATCCGCCAATTTTCCCGCCGTCTGGTGGATCTATCATTTATCTTTGAAAGTCGACGGCAAATATTGTATGGAATCACCGACTGGACAACATTCACACGAGCAGCAGGGCATACGCCGAATAAGTCGAATGCGGCCGTTAAACATACTTGACATAGACACCCTCACAACGACACCGTTCCAGGCCAGTGACCATCCTGGGTCAACAACTTAATTGTTGGTACCCTGAAATGCGAGCGAAGCTCATAGTTTGATACCATTAAGGGGTCGTCGTTGTAATGCATTGTAATGCATTGTAATGCATTGTAATGCATTGTAATGCATTGTAATGCATTGTAATGCATTGCAATGCATTGCAATGCATTGTAATTCATTGTAATTCATTGTAATTCATTGTAATTCATTGTAATTCATTGTAATTCATTGTAATTCATTGTAATTCATTGTAATTCATTGTAATTCATTGTAATTCATTGTAATTCACTGTAATGCACTGTAATGCACTGTAATGCACTGTAATTCACTGTAATGCACTGTAATTCACTGTAATGCACTGTAATGCACTGTAATGCACTGTAATGCACTGTAATGCACTGTAATGCACTGTAATGCACTGTAATGCACTGTAAACGCACTGTAACGCACTGTAATGCACTGTAATGCACTGTAATGCACTGTAATGCACTGTAATGCACTGTAACGCACTGTAATGCACTGTAATGCACTGTAATGCACTGTAATAATGGAAATAATGGTAATAATGGTAATAATGGTAATAATGGTAATAATGGTAATAATGGTAATAATGGTAATAATGGTAATAATGGTAATAATGGCAATAATGGCAATAATGGCAATAATGGCAATAATGGTAATAATGGTAATAATGGTAATAATGGTAATAATGGTAATAATTGTGACAATTGTAACAATTGTAACAATTGTAACAATTGTACAGCTGTACTAGCTGTACTAGCTGTACTAGCTGTACTAGCTGTACTAGCTGTACTAGCTGTACTAGCTGTACTAGCTGTACTAGCTGTGATGACTGTGATGACTGTGATTACTGTGATGACAGTGATGACAGTGATGACAGTGATGACTGTGATGACTGTGATGACAGTGATGACTGTGATGACTGTGATGACTGTGATGACTGTGATGACTGTGATGACTGTGATGACTGTGATGCCTGTGATGCCTGTGATGCCTGTGATGCCTGTGATGCCTGTGATGCCTGTAATGACTGTAATGACTGTAATGAGTGTAATGAGTGTAATGAGTGTAATGATTGTAATGATTGTAATGATTGTAATGATTGTAATGATTGTAATGATTGTAATGATTGTAATGATTGTAATGATTGTAATGATTGTAATGATTGTAATGATTGTAATGATTGTAATGATTGTAATGATTGTAATGATTGTAATGATTGTAATGATTGTAATGATTGTAATGATTGTAATGATTGTAATGATTGTAATGATTGTAATGATTGTAATGATTGTAATGATTGTAATGATTGTAATGATTGTAATGATTGTAATGATTGTAATGATTGTAATGATTGTAATGATTGTAATGATTGTAATGATTGTAATGATTGTAATGATTGTAATGATTGTAATGATTGTAATGATTGTAATGATTGTAATGATTGTAATGATTGTAATGATTGTAATGATTGTAATGATTGTAATGATTGTAATGATTGTAATGATTGTAATGATTGTAATGATTGTAATGATTGTAATGATTGTAATGATTGTAATGATTGTAATGATTGTAATGATTTAATGATTGTAATGATTGTAATGATTGTAATGATTGTAATGATTGTAATGATTGTAATGATTGTAATGATTGTAATGATTGTAATGATTGTAATGATTGTAATGATTGTAATGATTGTAATGATTGTAATGATTGTAATGATTGTAATGATTGTAATGATTGTAATGATTGTAATGATTGTAATGATTGTAATGATTGTAATGATTGTAATGATTGTAATGATTGTAATGATTGTAATGATTGTAATGATTGTAATGATTGTAATGATTGTAATGATTGTAATGATTGTAATGATTGTAATGATTGTAATGATTGTAATGATTGTAATGATTGTAATAATTGTAATAATTGTAATAATTGTAATAATTGTAATAATTGTAATAATTGTAATAATTGTAATAATTGTAATAATTGTAATAATTGTAATAATTGTAATAATTGTAATAATTGTAATAATTGTAATAATTGTAATAATTGTAATAATTGTAATAATTGTAATAATTGTAATAATTGTAATAATTGTAATAATTGTAATAATTGTAATAATTGTAATAATTGTAATAATTGTAATAATTGTAATAATTGTAATAATTGTAATAATTGTAATAATTGTAATAATTGTAATAATTGTAATAATTGTAATAATTGTAATAATTGTAATAATTGTAATAATTGTAATAATTGTAATAATTGTAATAATTGTAATAATTGTAATAATAAACCTTTTTTTTCACGAATTTCCAGAGTAGTACCGTCTTCAAGAGTATTTAATAATAGGCCATTCATACAGTGTCGTAGTTGTTATCTCGGTTAAAACAACAAATTCCGATCCTGTGGTGTTTTAGACAACTAGTTAACATAATAGTGTTAAATATTTTTAACGCCGGTTCACGAGATATGTTTTGTATAAATGTATAATAGATCATCATTGTCATTATAATGATCTATTATGAGTTTGATTTATTGTTAATGCAAGAACATCACGTGTTAAATAATCCGTACGTTAAATACGTATTCGTATCCCTCTAAGCACGACAAGTAACTGCAACTAATGCCAAGTCTACAAGAAAACACGTGTAAGTAAACTGTCTTACGGGATGGTGAGTGGGTGACCGCTGACAGTAAGCAGCACGTTATACGCTCGAGGCTCTGTGTCGTTTTGTGCTTTTATACTTATTCGAACAGGCTCTTTCTCTAATTCAATAAAACCGGCTGTTGTGTTTTGCGCCGGCGTCAACTGAGGTGAATTGATAAACAGTAACAGTGTATCGTATCGTACAGAACATACTTCATCCAAATGAAAACTGAACTGTATGACGCATGCATAGGTTTCTGCGAAAGATAGCCAGAATCATGTACTATAACACGATGTGTCATAGTTGGTCAATTTGAACATTCCATTCAATCATGCGCTTTATGTATGGCATTTCAATAAGATACAGTGTATGTTTCAGAGCACGGCACCCACCCCGACATTCCAGTTCAAAATCGTGCACCTATGCTCAGGATCTAGTGTATTTATAGTATCGATTACCTGCGTAGTCTAACCACGATCACGAATCTACGTACCTCGTCCATTCGATATATTTCCACTGGTTCTACTACCTCTTGTCATGTGATGCAACGATTACGAGTAAATCTGATGTTCTCCCTTAGCGGTCCAGACTATTTATGGGGCTCTGCCGTGCAAGACGTAAGGCTGACGTAGACAAGCGTACGAGGCGCGTGGCTGCGCTTTGCATTTTTCAAAATGGCTGCCGAGGTGTTACATCTTTCGATCTAGGGAGGAAATTTATGACGAATTAAAAATATATTTAGACTCCATCATGCCTAAACGGAGAGGAGACAGCGCTTCGGACACCACAGAAGTAGCACTAAAAGAAGACGCCATGCTGGTCAGGTTTATAGAACTTTTGTCCAACGAAGCGGTTGTCGAGAATTTACGCCATGTGCTGAACCAACGGCCCTCATTGATACTGGACACATTAACTGAAAAAATATCCCAGCTTACCGAACGGAACGAAAGACAAGTATATTGCTGCTCTAGAGGTAAGAGTGTCCTCAGTGGAGGCTGATCTTGATCAACTAGAACAATATTCACGAAAAACACGATTCTTCGGAATCCCCGAGTCAGAGAAAGGCGGCGTTGGTCAAGAAGACGAGACAACTGAAGAAGTCAATAAAAATCAATGACTGCTGGATCTTCAACGGAAAAGTTATACTAAAGACTATAGACGGCGTTGTGAAAGAAATCCGGTTTGACGTTGACTTAACTGGGTGTTGAACCGGCGACGCTGATTGATAACCTACAACCTGAACCTGGTGATATCAATAATTTCTTATTATTTTATTTTGGGATCCACAAAAGTATGCTAGCATTACCTGCAGAAACAGTTTTGTAAACTGAACAATCAATATGTTCCGGTATTCGTAATAATTGTTTATATATGGTTATGTTGGCTGTGCTAACTTGTTAAGTTGATTCATTTTTGTTGACAGTGCTGTCATCATATGTAGATATTCAAATCTGTGCCATAATTAAGTGCAGACAGAATAGTTTGACTACGCCATTGCTATATTCAGTTGTACGTAATACATTTGTCTAATTATGTTGACTAAGCTAACACTTTATGTGGATACAGTTTTGTTTACCGTGCTACCACTATGTGTAGATGTACATGTTATTGATTGTGTCACTATGCACAGGCACCATTTTTGTTGACTGTGCTATCGTTATGAGCATTTTTTAAATCGTCTAAACATATATTTCAATTTAATTATTTCCTCCCTATGAACTTCTCGTGATGTCATTAACTCAGAGCTTAATTAGCCTTTCCTTTTTGTTTATTGAATTCAATGCGCTGGTTATCTCGACTCAATTACAAGCTTTCACATATATTAACACCTATTCAGGAGGTATTCTAAACAACTGCTTAACAAATATATTACATATAAATGAAAATAAAACTGACATAAACAAAACAAAAAATCGTCTTTCGTCTATGATTTCGACCAGTTTAGTAAGTTAGTTAAGGAAAATAAAAATTCTTTTAGTATTTTAAGTACAAATATACTGTTTGTAAATGCCTAGTTTTCTGAACTTGAGACATTCATATAAGAACTAAATACTGTAAACTTTAAGGTTAGTGTAATATGTCTTCAAGAGACATGGATAGATGAAAGTGAGGATATATCGCCATTTCATTTACAAGGCTGTGACTGTATATCACAGGGTAAAACATGTAACAGTAAAGGAGGGCTGGTAATATACGTAGATGACCAGTATAAATCAAAAGTAACATTTAACCTCAATACCTTTGAACAGTGGGAAGGGTTGATAGTTAAAGTACAGGGTAATACTTTATCTAAGACGTTTACTATTGGAAATATATATCGATCTCCGAGAACGCGAAATGAAGACTTAAACGCATTTATAGATGGATTTACACCAATTTTATCGCGATCGGATAACTGTAATAATGATATCATTACTGCCTGGGACTTTAATATTAACTTACTTAAACTAAAAGAAAATTACATGTTTAGTAGCTTCTTTGACGCGATAATATCGCATAGTCTGTACCCTCAAATAACCCTACCCACTCGATTTACTAGAACAACTGGAACCCTGATAGATAATCAATTTTGTAGACTTCATAAATTTATATTAGAAAATACCGCAGGGATATTAACTAAACGATTTTTCGATCACCAACCGTATTTTATGATTATGCATAATGCCTAAAAATTACATTCCCTCCTAAATATGCACAAATAAATATCATATGTGCGGACGCAATGATAAGTGTTATGAATGAAATAAAATCAGATAACATTTATGACAAACTAAATAAAAAAATCCAACTGCTGACCCAAATTGTAATTATGATAAATATATAAAGAAATTACACGTGCTAAAACTATACATATGCCAAACAAGTTAGTAAAATGTTATAGATACAAATAATAAGAAATCAACTTGGATCACCCATGGTCTGTAAACTTCAATCAGATATCGAGAAAAAATGTACAAACAATAACATTTAACAAATCCCAGTTCAAATAATTATGAAACTATTAAAATTAATCTAAAAACCTATAAAACAATATTAAAGAAAAATATTCGGACGGCTAAGCAATTTTATTTTGAATTTCGTTTTTCAGACAATGGCAATCAGATGTCAGACAAACAAAATTGCTGATACATTTAATAACTATTTCACAAATATAGCTCAGACTATTGTAAATGATATCAAGTATGAAGGCACCAAAGATTTTAGTTATTACCTAAATAGACAAATACACACATTTTTTTTATAGACAAACAATATAGAGAAAATGCAATAAAGAAAATAATATACAATTTACCCACAAAACATAGTTGTGGATTCGAGAGTATCTCTTCTTTTTTTAAATAAATAATTGAACCTGCAATTATAAAATCATTGACTATGGTAATAAATCAAGTGCTAAATACAGGAATTTTTCCAGATAAACTCAAAAATTTCCAA
>JAODUO010000517.1:0-205000 GCA_025642075.2 Ridgeia piscesae
TATTGATATACTCATTTCCGACGTCTTGACACAGGAATATATCTAAAGTCAACGTGACAAATGCTTTGATATTGTGTTCGCAATAGTGGAGCAAAATGCCACGGAACTTTGTTTTATAATAATCAGGAAATCAAATCTTAGCTGAGATTCTACTATTTTCTGTCAAATCGCAATTAGTCATTGAGGTCTTGGTAAAGGTTTGAATCGCTTGGCTTTGTGAAAAAATTAATTCAGAGGATTCAAGCAAAACAACTGTTTGTAAGCCTTAATTGATTCGATATATGGCAGCACGCACTGACGGGCACTCCTGTCTGTGACGTCATGTAACAATCAAATCGGCCAGAAAATACATATCAATGACATATCCAGAAAATCTAATTGTTTGATTTGTTAAATTCAGTTTCGAAAGGAATATTAATAACAATTGCATGGTCTTAAAGATACTATTTCAGTACGGATTATAGCACTTCAGGTGTACACAAATATATTAAGGCTCCAAAACACAATTTATGTTAGTCTGCTCATCAAAATTAGTTGGATACCGGACGGAGCAGTCAACAATTTCCAAAGCATGTCCCTTCTTGGTATACGGTCACGTTTACCACCTATCAGTTATTCTTTTCTACTGGTCACCTTCCTCAAATATGGAGTTACGGTTATCAAAACGAAATGGATCTGAATTCGCACGCAAACTTCCTAAAAATGTATCTGATTCAACGCTTTGCTTGAATATTGATATACTCATTTCCGACGTCTTGACACAGGGATATATCTAAAGTCAACGTGACAAATGCTTTGATATTGTGTTCGCAATAGTGGAGCAAAATGCCACGGAACTTTGTTTTATAATAATCAGGAAATCAAATCTTAGCTGAGATTCTATTATTTTCTGTCAAATCGCAATTAGTCATTGAGGTCTTGGTAAAGGTTTGAGTCGCTTGGCTTTGTGAAAAAATTAATTCAGAGGATTCAAGCAAAACAACTGTTTGTAGGCCTTAATTGATTCGATAGATGGCAGCACGCACTGACGGGCACTCGGTAGGTGGCGGCAACCGGGAGATAGAACGTCCGACGTTCCATACATAGACGCTGTCGCCGCGTTTTCTGTCTGTGACGTCATGTAACAATCAAATCGGCCAGATCCAAAATACATATCAATGACATATCCAGAAAATCTAATTGTTTGATTTGTTAAATTCAGTTTCGAAAGGAATATTAATAATAATTGCATGGTCCTAAAGATACTATTTCAGTACGGATGATAGCACTTCAAGAGTACACAAATTTAGTAAGGCTCCAAAACACAATTAATGATTGTCTGCTCATTAAAATTAGTTGGATACCGGATGGAGCAGTCAACAATTTCCAAAGCATGTCCCTTTTTGGTATACGGTCTCGTTTACCACCTATCAGTTATGCTTTTCTACTCGTCACCTTCCTCAAATATGGAGTTACGGTTATCAAAACGAAATGGATCTGAATTCGCACGCAAACTTCCTAAAAATGTATCTTATTCAACGCTTTGCTTGAATATTGATATACTTATTTCCGACGTCTTGATATAGGGATATATTTAAAGTCAACTTCACAAATGCCTTGATTTTTTTTCGCAGTAGTGGAGCAAAATGCCACTGAACATTGTTTTATAATAATCGCGAAGTCATATCTTAGCTCAGATTCCATTATTTCGGTCAAATCGCAATTAGTCATTGAGGTCTTGCTAAAGGTTTCGGTCGTATAGCTTTGCGGCAAATTAATTAAGAGAATTCAAGGAAAACAACTGTTTGTAAGCCTTAATTGATTCGATAGATGGCAGCACGCACTCGGTAGGTGGCGATAAGCGAGATATAGAACGTCCGACGTTCCGTATATTGACGCTTTCGCCGCGTTTTCTGTCTAAGACGTCATATAACAAATAAATCGGCCAGATCCAAAATACATACCAATGACACCTCCAGTTTTTTATTTGTTAAATTCAATTTCGAAAGGAATATTAATATCTATTGAAAGATTCAAAAGAGCCTATTTCGTTACTGATTATAGCACTTTAATTGTTCACAAATATATTAAGGCTGCAAAACAAAATTAATTTTATTTCGGACTGAGTAGTTTAACAGTTGCAAAGCGTGTCCCTTCTTGTTATACGATCGCGTTTACTACCTATCAGTTATTCTTTTCTGGTCGTCAGCTTTCTCAAATATGGAGTTACGGTTGTTAAAACGAAATGGATCTGAAATCGCACGGAAACTTCCTAAAATGTATCTTATTCAACGCTTTGCTGGAAAAAGATACATTTCAAATATTTTGATACTGATGTAACTCTTGTATGTAGTTGTAAATACTCATGTATATGTAAAGTCTATCGCACAGCTAATTTGTAATATAGCCAGTTAACGTCAACCCTTGCGAATTGTGAAGAAGAAAAACATTAATTACACAGGTATGGGTGGAATGCGCCTTCACTGATCGATGTGGGAATAGGCAGCCAAATAGAAAAAATAACAGATAACGGGAAGTCAAGACAGGTCGGTCCCAATCGACTCGATAGGCGTCGTTGCTCCCTATGAGAATTCGGGAATGAGAGCTGGAGGCTATTCAACACACAGCGCCTTCATACGTATATGTTCAAAACTTAAAACAGATACCGTACTAAACGACGAAATTTCCGAGATTGAGCGAGATCTGTGCGCGTTTGGTCTCATCGTGGGAGAGTGCCCCAGCTCCTATCTAATAGCTCTGGAGAAACTTTTCAGTAGATGCAGTTATCTGCCAGATGGCGTCATGCTGGACCTGTTTGCTAGTTCCGTTTTTCAGAACAAGTAAGTCATGCCTAACAATTGTTGTTCTGTTCACGATGTAGCAGTAAAGGCAGGCATACATTTTTCCAAATATAAAGAGAACTGTAAAACTTGTTGATGGCATAGATATCAAACAGAGAGATCGTCGACTCCGTATGGTCGGAAAACATGTTCGAATTTCGCAGCGTCTTCACCGGGAGGCATAGAAAATCGAAACTACGCCCGCTCACTGTTCCAACAGTGGCAGCACGGACGTGGACTCTGTACACATTTCCGAACTTCAGGATTTACTTGAGGTATGATCAAATTGGAAAATCGTCATAAAACATGGATAGTTTATTTGTCATGTTTTGTTTTAAAACGGAGACATACACCGAGTCATGCGAAAGACCAAAACTATAGGACGAGCGATATCATTGGTATCACTCTCACAGTCACTCGGGCAGAAGTACTGGGCACTACATTGTACTATAGCAACACTACACATGTCATATATTCATGCTTAATTGGCAAATTTTTGGACATACGAGTATTGTTATGGTCTGTAGCACTTCATCAACAGCAACTTTCAAACTGTTTATTTACACGCATTTGGCGGAATGTTTATTTATTTAATAGAGTTATGGATGAATCAATAAGGAACTCTGTTCAAAATGTGCCATGCAGATACTAAATATTATGATGCTTGTCAGGGTCGAAGGAATGAAGCTGTCATCGGACCGCCCAACATAAACAATACCTTTGTTCCTTCATTCATCGGTCTCATTGTCCTTCCCATTCTCTTGAAATGCTACATAACTGATCCCTCTACTTTTGGACTTCTGATTATTGTTGTGGCATCCCACTACACAGCAATGCTTTCCTCCCATTATTAAAGCCATTTGAAACAAACAACGCTTACGCCATGATAACGCGTTCATACACATCTTCTCGGTGAGGGCGCTGCAGTGCGATGGACATCATCAGGCTTAAGTTCAAGAACTGCGCCCAAAGGAACGGGACAGCTATAAAAATGTCGTAAGAATGCCACCTCACTTATTCGACAATCTGCTTACATCGCCAGCGAAGAACTGCGCAGCTTTGAAGACTGTTTTATATAAGTACAAACAACCTTAAACGCGCGTTATGTTGAAATCAAATCAGTCACACCCAAGCGCCTAAGTGGAACAGTTGTTTTCATTACTAACCCTACCTTTCCTTACTAACCCTTACTAACCCTACCTTACTTACCCTACCCAACTGTACCCAGGTTTTTTGTACTGGATCAGTTGCACAATATTTTAGTGGATTCGGATTCACATCCGAATCACCACAAAAAATCCCATCAGTCAATCTCTCCACACAGTTTTGTAAAAAAGACTTATCTGTATCTGTGAAGTGTTGAGATCTTTGAGACATAATGCTGTCATCGTCCCATTGTTTGGACCAACGTTCTCCAATATGTGATCATTGATCCAATACCAGGTACCAGGCTCGGTCCAATATACGTGAATCACACGTGACAATTTCAAATTTGTTAAATTGTTTCACTTTTTTAATCTATATTGACCATTTTATATGGGCGTAAACTCCAAATTTAGATTCTAGTTCAGTCACAACCTTTTAGCCCATAGAGAACAATAGCGGCACAGTGTTTAGGTAAGGCAACATTTACAAGAAGTGTAGTTAAAACCGATGTTTACCCACCTTCTCTTCGCTTCTCCAACGAAAGTCATGACAAACGTTTTAATGCCGATCTTAGTTCAAGGAGTCCCACTGGTCGATGGCAGTAGTCGAGTTGCCATTTTGTGAACCTGGAAATGGTTTGTCGTTTAAGGTTTTTTGCTGAATTATATAGATTATGTGTCCCTGAACTCAAATCCGTGGGATGGCAATGCGCCATCCTTGGGCAACTCGTGGGAACCAGTAAAATCCAAGATGGCTGCCGTGATCCTGGTAAAGTACAAAATGTGTTCATCTTTACACTACATCGTGCTAGGGACATGATGTTGGTATCTATACGCACGCCTTGGCGTATGAAGAATATAATGGAACCATTCAGATGCACCAAAGTAATCACATAGATTAGCGAGCATTTGTTTTTTGTGAGCTGACCACCAGCACTGCAATAGTTATTTGTGGTTAAAATGACAGCCATTTTGAATATTAATCGGTTTTCATGGGCTGGCATTATTGGAAATCCTGGTATGACATAACATAGGAATGGACACAAAAATAATATCTTTATATAGCATAAGTCAATTAAATTATGCTCGATTTTGTCGGACATTATTATAAATGGTTCCATTATATTCCTCATACGCCAAGGCATGCGTATATATATATATATATATATATATATATATATATATATATATACCATCATTATGTCCCTAGCATTATGTAGTGTAAAGATGAACACATTTAGTAATTTATCAGGATCACGGCAGCCAACTTGGATTGTCCTGGTTCCCACAAGTTGCCCAAGGATGGCGCATTGCCCGAATATAGTTTTGTGGACTGAATGTTTCCAAAACCCAGCTAGCAAGACATGAATTGCTACTTTTGTCGAATCATGACCCACCTCAATTTAGCACACTTTGACTGGGGTGACACTGTATAATACAACTAAGACACTGATGTATTAAATTTTAGCAGCGCTATAAGTATCATTATGACAATGCCAGTCCGAATTCGACCAAATTGCCCATCATTGGCAAATATTTTTAGGTTTCATTGGTACTTCATTAGACCAATGAGCTTAGCAGGCTGAGGTATGTGTAGGCACCCAACTGTCTGATCAGTTTATAAGTCTGGAAGCCACAAAGTTATTCTTATTGTGACAGTGACGCCTGTATGATCTGTATATATGGGTGCTGCCATATGGTGTTATGTTGAGAACTGGTTCTCATGCATATATTCCAACTCTACTTGACAGTTTTGGCAGTTTGGTTAACAACAGACATGATATTATTGAAGGTAGTTGTAGATGGTTAAATCATATAAACTCTTATATGTATCTGGTCAGGTACATTGGCACTCATAGTTCTTTATATATATACATAATATATATATATATATATATATATATATATATATATATATATATATATATATATATATATATATATATTAGTGGTATGTGCCTGACAAAATATGACACCTGAACTTTGAAAATAGAGCAGAGCATGTACTCTGACAGTCGAACAGTAGCATTTTGTTTGACTTTTACTTATTCATTTAATACATGAATAAATGATGTCTTTCAAATTGGCATTGTGTTACTCAAATATTATTTAAGGAGAGCAGTCAAGCGAATACCACAACACACACACACACACACACACCTCGCTCGCTCGCTCCTCTCTCTCTCTCTCTCTCTCTCTCTCTCTCTCTCTCTCTCTCTCTCTCTCTCTCTCTCTCTCTCTCTCTCTCTCTCTCTCTCTCTCTCCTCTCTCCCTGCCTCCCTCCCGTCCCTCCCTCCCTGCCTCCCTCCTCCCTGCTCCCTCCCTCCTCCCTCCCTTCTCCCTCCCTCCCTCACTCCCACCCCTTCCTTCCCTCCCTCCCTCCTCCCTCCCTCTCCTCCCTCCTCCCTCCTCCCTCTCTCTCTCTCTCTCTCTCTCTCTCTCTCTCTCTCTCTCTCTCTCTCTCTCCATGGTGTGCGTGAGTGGGCGCGCCTGCTTGTATGTGCGTTAATTAAACGAACAAAGCCCGGAATTATACCAATCAAATAGTTCGGTTTAATGACCGACATGCCGAATCGTCTCTGTGTATAAGTACGACTTAATTATAGTCCACGTCATGAGTCCGACAGTTGCAATTGCATCACAGTGTGTCCTACGCTTGAACATTCCAATGCCGCACTTCGTAACGTCGCCTTGTCAACTTGTCTGTTTGTCCCGGTAGTCTCGCACCCGTCGTCCCGGTAGTCTCGCACCCGTCGTCCCGGTAGTCCCGCACGCGTCATCCCGGTAGTCTCGCACGCGTTATCCCTATAGTCTCGCACGCGTCGTCCCGGTAGTCTCCACGCGTCGTCCCGGTAGTGTCGCACGCGTTATCCCTATAGTCTCGCACGCGTTATCCCTATAGTCTCGCACGCGTTATCCCTATAGTCTCGCACGCGTTATCCCTATAGTCTCGCACGCGTCGTCCCGGTAGTCTCCACGCGTCGTCCCGGTAGTCTCGCACGCGTTATCCCTATAGTCTCGCACGCGTTATCCCTATAGTCTCGCACGCGTTATCCCTATAGTCTCGCACGCGTTATCCCTATAGTCTCGCACGCGTATCCCTATAGTCTCGCACGCGTTATCCCTATAGTCTCGCACGCGTTATCCCTATAGTCTCGCACGCGTTATCCCTATAGTCTCGCACGCGTCATCCCTATAGTTTCGCACGCGTCATCCCTATAGTCTCGCACGCGTTATCCCTATAGTCTCGCACGCGTTATCCCTATAGTCTCGCACGCGTCGTCCCGGTAGTCTCGCACGCGTTATCCCTATAGTCTCGCACGCGTTATCCCTATAGTCTCGCACGCGTCATCCCTATAGTCTCGCACGCGTTATCCCTATAGTCTCGCACGCGTTATCCCTATAGTCTCGCACGCGTTATCCCTATAGTCTCGCACGCGTTAGTCCCGGTTATAGTCTCGCACGCGTTATCCCTATAGTCTCGCACGCGTTATCCCTATAGTCTCGCACGCGTTATCCCTATAGTCTCGCACGCGTTATCCCTATAGTCTCGCACGCGTTATCCCTATAGTCTCGCACGCGTCATCCCTATAGTCTCGCACGCGTTATCCCTATAGTCTCGCACGCGTTATCCCTATAGTCTCGCACGCGTTATCCCTATAGTCTCGCACGCGTTATCCCTATAGTCTCGCACGCGTATCCCGTAGTCTCGCACGCGTTATCCCTATAGTCTCGCACGCGTTATCCCTATAGTCTCGCACGCGTTATCCTATAGTCTCGCACGCGTCATCCCGGTAGTCTCGCACGCGTTATCCCTATAATCTCGCACGCGTCATCCCGGTAGTCTCGCACGCGTTATCCCTATAATCTCGCACGTGTCATCCCGGTAGTCTCGCACGCGTTATCCCTATAGTCTCGAACGCGTCGTCCCGGTAGTCTCGCACGCGTCATCCCTATAGTCTCGCACGCGTCATCCCGGTAGTCTCGCACGCGTTATCCCTATAGTCTCGCACGCGTCATCCCGGTAATCTCGCACGCGTTATCCCTATAGTCTCGCACGCGTTATCCCTATAGTCTCGCACGCGTCATCCCGGTAGTCTCGCACGCGTTATCCCGGTAGTCTCGCACGCGTCATCCCGGTAGTCTCGCACGCGTTATCCCTATAGTCTCGCACGCGTCATCCCGGTAGTCTCGCACGCGTTATCCCTATAGTCTCGCACGCGTCATCCCGGTAGTCTCGCACGCGTTATCCCTATAGTCTCGCACGCGTCATCCCGGTAGTCTCGCACGCGTCATCCCGGTAGTCTCGCACGCGTCATCCCGGTAGTCTCGCACGCGTTATCCCTATAGTCGTGCCGGTAGTCTCGCTCGTGTGTGGTGTATCCGCCCCCGTCTCACGCGCCCTGTCCTCGAGCAGACGCTCCTAGCGTCTCCCGTCGTTTCCTTAGCTCGGCCCTGGATGTGTACGTCATAATCGATTTTTTTAAACTTCTAATCTAATAATAATAAGTATATATCTTTCAATCGAAACAGTGTCACACATTTTTGTTCAATAAATTATAATATATGTTTATACGTATGGTTGTGTAAGCCTATTATAATTTCGATTCATAAATGTGTCTGTGCCACTACATTGAAACTAGTGTAGCGAGTCCTACTCACGAGGCGTGACACACAACTCGGTTTCGTCGTTCGACTTCCGTCCCGCCGAAACCGGGCTGTCACAGCGGCGACGGAACAGTTAGCTTCCGGGTCTCCGTACTCCAGTGACGTCATCTGTCTCTTCACCCATCCCAATGACGTCACCAGTCTTTCCCCCCCCTCTCAGCCACCAGTATGTTCACACCATCACCGGTTTTACTAACTATACGCCTCATTGATACCACGTCTGTTCGTCCCTCTTTCCACCCCATCCTACACACCCGTCTCTTCCCAACCCCAACTCGGTCCACCGACAACACCTTCAATAATCAAAACATCAGCAACAACGCGGCGGGAGAGAGAGGAAGCCGACAACGCGGCGGGAGAGAGAGGAAACCGACAACGCGGCGGGAGAGAAAGAAAATCGACAACGCGGCGGGAGAGAGAGAAGAAACCGACAACGCGGCGGGAGAGATTGAAGAAACCGACAACGCGGCGGGAGAGAGAGAGAGAGAGAGAGAGAGAGAGAGAGAGAGAGAGAGAGAGAGAGAGAGAGGAAGTTGACAACGCGGGAGAGAGAGAGAGAGAGAGAGAGAGAGAGAGAGGAAGCCGACAACGCGGCGGGAGAGAGAGAGAGAGAGAGAGAGAGAGAGAGAGAGAGAGAGAGAGAGAGAGAGAGAGAGAGAGAGAGAGAGAGAGAGAGAGAGAGAGAGAGAGAGAGAGAGGAGGACAAGGGAGAGAGAGAGAGAGAGAGAGAAACTGACAACGCGGCGGGAGAGAGAGAGCGAGAACGCGCGGGAGGAGAGAGGAAGCCGACAACGCGGCGGGAGAGAGAGAGGAGAGGAGGGGAGAGGGAGAGGGAGAGGGAAGGGAGAGGGAGAGGGAGAGGGAGAGGGAGAGGGAGAGGGAGAGGGAGAGGGAGAGGGAGAGGGAGAGGGAGAGGGAGAGGGAGAGGGAGAGGGAGAGGGAGAGGGAGAGGAGAGGGAGAGGGAGAGGGAGAGGGAGAGAGGGAGAGGGAGAGGGAGAGAGAGAGAGGAGAGAGGAGAGAGAGAGAGAGAGGAAGAAAAGGGGAGAGAGAGAGAGAGAGAGAGAGAGAGAGGAAGCCGACACCGCGGCGGGGGAGAGAGAGACGCACGCGGCGAGAGAGAGAGGAAGCCGACACCGCGGCGGGAGAGAGAGAGGAAGCCGACAACGCGGCGAGAGAGAGAGACGAAGCCGACAACGCGGCGGGAGAGAGAGGAAGCCGACAACGCGGCCGGAAAGAGAGAGAGTCAACCGACAACGCGGCGGGAGACAGAGGAACCCGACAACGCGGCGGACAGAGAGAAAAGCCGACAACGCGGCCGGAGAAAGAGGAACCGAAACGCGGCGGGACAGAGAGAAGAACCGACAACGCGGCCCGGAGAGAGAGGAAGCCGACAACGCGGCAGGGAGAGAGAGGTAGCCGACACGCGGCGGAGAGAGAAAGGAAGCGACACGCGGCGGGAGAGAGAGGAACCGACAACGCGTCGCAGTAGAAGGGCCGACAACGCGGTGGGAGAGGAACCGACAACGCGCCGCCGAGAGAGCAGCGCCCGCGCAGTGGGGAGAGAGAAATCGATTAAACTCAGCGGGGGAAAGAAGGAAACCGACAACAGGCACAGGAAGAGAAACGTTAACGCGTGCGGGAGAGCAAACCGACAACGCGGCGGCAAGAGAAACTGACAACGCGGCGGCACAGAGAGGGAACACAACGCGGCGCGAGAGCGCGAAACCGACAACGCGGCGGCGAGAAGAGACCGTACAACGTCGGCGGGGGAGAGATGTCAACCGACAACGCGGCGCGGGAGAGAGAACAACCGAACAACGCGCGCGGGTACAGAGAACCGACAACGCGGCAGGAGAGAGAAAACCACAACGCGGCGGGGGAGAGAGAAACCGACAACGCGGCGGGAGAGAGAGGAAACCGACAACGCGGCGGGGAGAGAGAAACCGACAAGCGGGGAGAGAGAGGAAACCGACAACGCGGCGGGAGGAGAGAAATCGACAACGCGGCGGAGAGAGAGAGAAAACCGACAACGCGGGGAGAGAGAGAAAACCGACAACGCGGGGGAGAGAGAGAGAGAGAGAACCGACAACGCGGGGGAGGAGAGGAAACGACAACGGGGGAGAGAGAGAGAGAGAGGAGAACCGACAACGCGGGGAGAGGAGAGGAAGTCGACAACGCGGGGGAAGAGAGAGAGAGAGAGAACCGACAACGCGGGGGAGAGAGAGGAAGCCGACAACGGGCGGAGAGAGAGAGGAAGCCGACAACGCGGGGGAGAGAGAGGAAGCCGACAACGCGGCGAGGAGAGAGAGGAACCGACAACGCGGCGGGAGAGAGAGGAAACCGACAACGCGGCGGGAGAGAGAGGAAACCGACAACGCGGCGGAGAGAGAAGAGAGAGAAACCGACAACGCGGCGGGAGGAGAGAGAGGAAACCGAAGGGGGGAGAGAGAGAGAGAGAGGGAAACCGACAACGCGGCGGGGGAGAGAGGAAACCGACAACGCGGGGGAGAGAGAGGAAACGAAACGGGGGGAGGAGAGAGGAACCGACACGCGGCGGGAGAGAGAGGGAAACCGACAACGCGGCGGGAGGAGAGGAACCGACAACGCGGGGAGAGAGAGGAAACCGACAACGCGGCGGGAGAGAGAGAGGAAACCGACAACGCGGCGGGAGAGAGAGGAAACCGACAACGCGGCGGGAGAGAGAGGAAACTGACAACGCGGCGGAGAGAGAGGAAACCGACAACGCGGCGGGAGGGAGAGAGGAAACGACAACGCGGCGGAGAGAGAGAAGAGGGGAAGAGAGGAACCGACAACGCGGGGGGAGAGAGAGAGAACCGACAAGCGCGGGAGAGAGGAAACCGACAACGCGGCGGGGAGAGAGGAAACCGACAACGCGGGGAGAGAGAGGAAACCGACAACGGGGAGAGAGGAGAGGGAGGGAGGAAGCGACAGCGGGAGAGAGAGGAAGCCGACAACGCGGCGGGAGAGAGAGAGGAAACCGACAACGCGGCGGGGAGAGAGAGGAAACGACAAGGGGGGAGGAGAGGGAAACGACAACGCGGCGGGAGAGGAGAGGAAACCGAACGCGGCGGGAGAGAGAGAGAGACCGACAACGCGGCGAGAGAGAGAGAAGAAACGCGGGAGGAGAGAGGAAACCGACAACGCGGCGGAGAGAGAGGAAACCGACAACGCGGCGGGAGCGAGAGAAACGACAACGCGGTGGGAGAGAGAGAGAGAGAGAACCGACAACGCGGTGGGAGAGTGAGAGGAAGCCGACAACGAGGCGGGGGAGAGAGAGAGGAAGCCGACAACGCGGCGGGGAGAGAGAGGAAGCCGACAACGCGGCGGGGAGAGAGGAAGCCGACAACGTGGTGGAGAGAGAGGAAACCGACAACGCGGCGGGAGAGAGAGGAAACCGACAACGCGGCGGGAGAGAGAGAGGAAACCGACAACGCGGGGGAGAGAGAGAGGAACCGACAACGCGGCGGGAGAGAGAGAGAGGAAACCGACAACGCGGCGGGAGAGAGAGGAAACCGACAACGCGGCGGAGAGAGAGGAAACCGACAACGCGGCGGGAGAGAGAGGAAACCGACAACGCGGCGGGGGAGAGAGGAAACCGACAACACGGCGGGAGAGAAGAGGAACCGACAACGCGGCGGGGAGAGAGAGGAAACCGACAACGCGGCGGGAGCAGAGAGGAAACCGACAACGCGGCGGAGAGAGAGGAAACCGACAACGCGGCGGGGAGAGAGAGGAAACCGACAACGCGGCGGGAGAGAGAGGAAACCGACAACGCGGCGGGGGAGAGAGGAAACCGACAACGCGGCGGGAGAGAGAGGAAACCGACAACGCGGCGGGAGAGAGAGGAAACCGACAACGCGGCGGGGAGAGAGGAAACCGACAACGCCGCGGGAGAGAGGAAACCGACAACGCGGCGGGGAGAGAGGAAACCGACAACGCGGCGGGAGAGAGAGGAAACCGACAACGCGGTGGGAGAGAGAGGAAACCGACAACGCCGCGGGGGAGAGAGAAGCACCGCGGCGGAGAGGAACCGACAACGCGGCGGGAGAGAGAGGAAACCGACAACGCGGCGGGGAGAGAGAGAAACCGACAACGCGGCGGGGGAGAGAGGAAACCGACAACGCGGCGGGAGAGAGAGAGAAACCGACAACGCGGCGGGGAGAGAGGAAACCGACAACGCGGCGGGAGAGAGAGAGAAACCGACAACGCGGCGGGAGCGAGAGAGGAAACCGACAACGCGGCGGCAGAGAGAGGAAACCGACAACGCGGCGGGAGCGAGAGAAAATCGACAACGCGGTGGGAGAGAGAGAGAGAGAGGAAACCGACAACGCGGTGGGAGAGTGAGAGGAAACCGACAACGAGGCGGGGGAGAGAGAGAGAGGAAACCGACAACGCGGCGGGAGCGAGAGGAAATCGACAACGCGGTGGGATGAGAGAGAGAGAGAGGAAACCGACAACGCGGTGGGAGAGTGAGAGGAAGCCGACAACGCGGCGGGGAGAGAGAGGAAGCCGACAACGCGGCGGGGGAGAGAGGAAGCCGACAACGCGGTGGGAGAGAGAGGAAACCGACAACGCGGCGGGAGAGAGAGGAAACCGACAACGCGGCGGGAGAGAAAGAGGAAACCGACAACGCGGCGGGAGAGAGAGAGAGGAAACCGACAACGCGGCGGGAGAGAGAGAGAGGAAACCGACAACGCGGCGGGAGAGAGAGGAAACCGACAACGCGGCGGGAGAGAGAGGAAACCGACAACGCGGCGGGGGAGAGAGGAAACCGACAACGCGGCGGGAGAGAGAGGAAACCGACAACGCGGCGGGAGCGACAGAGGAACCGACAACGCGGCGGGAGAGAGAGAGGAAACCGACAACGCGGCGGGAGCAGAGAGGAAACCGACAACGCGGCGGCAGAGAGAGGAAACCGACAACGCGGCGGGAGAGAGAGGAAACCGACAACGCGGCGGAGAGAGAGAGAAACCGACAACGCGGCGGGAGCGAGAGAGGAAACCGACAACGCGGCGGCAGAGAGAGGAAACCGACAACGCGGCGGGAGCGAGAGGAAACCGACAACGCGGCGGGAGAGAGAGAGAAACCGACAACGCCGCGGGGGAGAGAGGAAACCGACAACGCCGCGGGGGAGAGAGGAAACCGACAACGCGGCGGGAGAGAGAGGAAACCGACAACGCGGTGGGAGAGAGAGGAAACCGACAACGCCGCGGGGAGAGAGGAAGCTGACAACGCGGCGGGGAGAGAGGAAGCCGACAACGCGGCGGGAGAGAGAGAGGAAACCGACAACGCGGCGGGAGAGAGAGGAAACCGACAACGCGGCGGGAGAGAGAGGAAACCGACAACGCGGCGGGAGAGAGAGGAAGCCGACAACGCGGCGGGAGAGAGGAAACCGACAACGCGGTGGGAGAGAGAGGAAACCGACAACGCGGTGGGAGAGAGAGAGGGAAACCGACAACGCGGTGGGAGAGAGAGGAAACCGACAACGCGGCGGGAGAGAGAGGAAACCGACAACGCGGCGGGAGAGAGAGGAAACCGACAACGCGGCGGGGGAGAGAGGAAACCGACAACGCGGCGGGAGAGAGAGAAGCCGAAAACGCGGCGGGGAGAGAGGAACCACAACGCGGCGGGGAGAGAGGAAGCCGACAACGCGGCGGGAGAGAGAGAGGAAACCGACAACGCGGCGGGAGAGAGAGGAAACCGACAACGCGGCGGGAGAGAGGAAACCGACAACGCGGCGGGAGAGAGAGAGGAAACCGACAACGCGGCGGGAGAGAGAGGAAACCGACAACGCGGCGGGGAGAGAGGAAACCGACAACGCGGCGGGAGAGAGAGGAAACCGACAACGCGGCGGGGAGAGAGAGGAAGCCGACAACGCGGTGGGAGAGAGAGGAAACCGACAACGCGGTGGGAGAGAGAGGAAACCGACAACGCGGTGGGAGAGAGAGGAAGCCGACAACGCGGCGGGAGAGAGAGGAAACCGACAACACGGCGGGAGAGAGAGGAAACCGACAACGCGGTGGGAGAGAGAGAAGAAACCGACAACGCGGCGGGGAGAGAGGAAACCGACAACGCGGCGGGGAGAGAGGAAACCGACAACGCGGCGGGGGAGAGAGGAAGCCGACAACACGGCGGGAGAGAGAGGAAACCGACAACGCGGTGGGAGAGAGAGGAAACCGACAACGCGGCGGGGAGAGAGGAAGCCGACAACGCGGCGGGAGAGAGAGGAAACCGACAACGCGGTGGGAGAGAGAGGAAACCGACAACGCGGCGGGTGAGAGAGGAAGCCGACAACGCGGCGGGGGAGAGAGGAAGCCGACAACGCGGTGGGAGAGAGAGGAAACCGACAACGCAGCGGGAGAGAGAGAGGAAACCGACAACGCGGTGGGAGAGAGAGGAGGCCGACAACGCGGCGGGAGAGAGAGGAAGCCGACAACGCAGTGGGAGAGAGAGAGAGGAAACCGACAACGCGGCGGGAGAGAGAGGAAACCGACAACGCGGCGGGAGAGAGAGGAAGACGATAATAGCACATCCATCAATGTCACCAATAGCATATCCACCAGTGTCACGAATAGCACGTCCATCAATGTCACGAATAGTATATCCATCAGTGTCACCTATAGCACATCCACCAATGTCACCAATAGCATATCCATCAATGTCACCAATAGGAGAGACAACAGTGACACTAGTAACACAACCAACTGGGTTAAATAATGACAGCCAACAATGTCACCAATGGTACAACCAATATGACAGTATGACATGAGTGTAAACATTGTAGAAAGGTACAACTTACCCCGATTCATCCTCAAACCTCACAGCGAATTCAACCGACGTGTCCTCGCTCAATGCGCGCTGTGTGTCTAGCCGTCAGTCCCGAGGCGTCGAGCTGTTTCGACTGAAAGCAGAAAAGGTGATAAAAACAAGGTATAACTAAGAATAGAACCGACACAGCACTTGCGGATGTTGCGACGTCAAACGACACCTACCTGGCTCGTTACCCTGGGCAGGGACCCTTTCCGGGTATTGACAGCCGGGTCAACAGCCTGCTACACTGAAAGCTGAAAGGAAATACGTGTTAGTTTAGAATTAGTGATAGAAATAAACAGAACAAAATTTTTCGTAACTACAGCTGTCGCCACAGCTGCAGTTACAAAAATACCTTTTACGCGACACTCCACCCGAAGTTCGCTGACGGCACTGCTGACGCTTAGTACTTGAGAACAGAAGAAGGCAAAATTAACACAGCAAGGAAAACAAGCCCGTTACCCTGGGTAGGGACCCTTTCCGGGTACTGGCAGCCGGGTCAGCTGGGCCCGGGGCTAGCTAAGAGCAGGGACGACCACACCCTGGACTGCATACGTATATGCAGCCTGCTACCCTAAAGGCTGAAAGGGAATACAAGTTAATTAAGCAATAGCGAAATAAACAAACTGAACAACATTTGTAACTACATGTGTTGCCACAGCTGCAGTTACAAAATACCTTGTGCACGATTCTCCTCCGGAAGTCCGCTGACGTCACGATTGAAGCTTCGAACTAGAAAACAGAAAACTAAATTAACAGAGGAAGGAAAACAACTCCCGTTACCCTGGGTAGGGATTAGGGACCGTTTCCGGCTACTGGCAACCAAACTAATAAGATATAGTTTGTCTCTGTGTAATCCTGAGAAGTTCTAGTTGTTACAGATATCCGAGTCACGAGTTACATAGTCGTACATAGTGACAGCCAGGTGTTGTGAGCAAACATACCGTGACTGGTTCGGGGTTTCACCAAAGGGCATTGGTGTGCCGCATGGACGTGCTAAACAGTTGGCTTAGATGATTTTAAATGACTAATTTGTATCAGCAAATAAATATATTTTTGATTAATTATTTAATGTTTTATTTTGATTTCACAGGTTTAAATAATTAGTTGCTTATGGGCGACGGAAACAAACTTAAACGAAGCAGATCCTTCGCTGCTGACATCGATTGTTAAAAAGCTCCAAAATGTTTTATCACCATAAGTTCACTGGTTAACCTTCATGAATATCATTACTGCTAAGATACTATAGACTGAAATTTAAATGGAAGTGGTAAAATATAACAGCAAATATTTGCCATTAGCCACAACTTCGGTCATTTGTTATCGAAACGTTTCAGTATTGCCGTCATATTGTAATAAATGACCCAGGCAACTAACTTGGCATAGGACGTATTATTGTTTTTAAAAAAATCCGTTGAATATGTTTATAATGTAGCTAGTACTTACAAGAGGTCGTCTGTTAGTGTTTATTCGCTTCTTGTGGCCACGACACCCAAATGCTCCTAATTCCTTCCCGAATACAGCGGCTCCTCGTCCAGCGCGCCTCGTCCTAGGTCGCTCACCATGGCGCGAAACCTGTGGATATTATTTACGTCATTTCCGGCCAAGTGGTTACGCGCGATGTTATTTCCGTATTCCGTTCACGCGAGAAAACGGCATTCACGTTGTTTTCGTTCTAGCGGACAAATCTCGATTGATTATCGCTTTACAGTGCATTTCTTATTAAGATTTATGTTTGGAGCAAATGCTTATTAAGATAAGTGTAATTAATCTCAAATAAAGGTAATTCTTATCAAATGTCCAAGTAACGCAATACTTAATAAACTAATTAGAACATATTAGCCTAGCTAATAAATAAAAACTTTACATCCTAACCATCTGTCCAGTGGCGCTATAGATACGTACCTAGGGCCCGCGAAGGCAAGGAACCTACGAAAATACCCGAAGAAATGTGTGTAGACTGAATAGTCGAGTCGGAAGAGGGGGGGGTGCCATGCAGTGATGTGCACCCCCCGGAAATATACTTTCAATTGGTATCACTAGATCGGATAAAATACGTAGAAAACGATTTGCTATGTTAACAAGTCACGAAAATGTCCCACGTATCATTTTAATGCAAATTAGAGCCGCCATTATTGAAAAATCTAATTGTCACTATATCTCAGCCAATATTACAGATAACTGACCAACTAAGGTGTATAGACCCATGTTATGAGGGTCAGCGACCATAATAAAACTATTGTTGACATGATCACATGTGTCTATGACAGTTTAATATGCAAATTAGTGCCACCATTATTGAGAAATCAATTGTTTACGTTTTCTCGGGCAACATTGCACATAACTACACAAATAAGGTCCCCAGACCCATGTTTTCAGGGTCAACGATCATTAAAGGACCATTCTTGAATTAACTGCGTGTGTCCCTAGCATGCTATGCATATTCTAACGTGCCATCATGACCGAAAATGTGACTTTTTCGCTGTTACTAAACCAATATTGCATGTAAGTTGAGAGGGTTTTGAGGGAATCTACTTACGAAATATCGTGTTGTTTTTGTGACCAAAGGTTAATATGGAGATCAATTCAAGGTATTTTGAATAAAGAAATTCCACGAAGTTCATTTACCAAGTCATTTAAAGGTAACCAGCAAGCCAGAATGATCTTTCTGAGCTCCCGCGCCTTAACCTCTCATGGGCTTTAATATGATAATTATTAGATTATCATTCACCATCGCTTTCACTGAAATCATCAAAGTCAAACTCGTCTATCCTCGTTTTCCTCATCCTCCTCTTCTTTCTCGTCACGATATCCAGTGTCCAGATGAACCAGTCAGTTTGGTAAAATAGGACCGCAGGACCACACCGGTTCCAACACTCCATCCTCAGTCCTTACCTCCATATAGGCCTAGTTTTATGAAAAGACCCTCGAGATGGTCGACATCACCAACGATCCAGACTGCCCAAGGGCGGGGAGACATCGCGAGATGGAAAATGCCGAAGTCAAGAAGTGTGAGGAGTCAGTTCAGCGGTCCTTGCTGCTGTCAGGAACTTCACTAATCCTTTCACCGTCGCAGATAAGAACAGGCTCTACTCCCTGGCTTCTGGTGCTCCGTCCCCATGGAATTCGAGATGGACGTGCTCCGAGCAGTACGTATTTGTTTCCGATCTAGTGATACCAATTAAAAGTATATTTCCGTGGGATGCGCGGTACCCTCCTCTTCCGACTAGACTAGAACGTTTCCGGAACCGAGCAAGACACAATTTGACACTGACCCGCCCCGATTTCGCCGCTATAACTAATCTTTTGTGTAATATACTTTAGTGTATTAGTTCCAGCATCAAACAAAACATTTATATTGCGTCTCAGCACACTTTTGAGTCCCAACTAGGACCTGATTTATGCAAGAACAAGGTGGTAACTCACAGCCGTAGCGACGTAGAACCTCGTAAGCCATATCAGTTTTTGGGCTTCAAAACTGCGCTATGACGGAATATTTTCGTTATATTAGTATGACTAGGATGACGCCAATGTAACATTTCCCTACTTATATTTACACATAATACACATGTGTTGAATATCACCATAACATAACATGATGAACATTCCTCTGTGGTACGTTATGCCGTATAGGGCCAAACACCTTTATAATGGCTGTCTCTTGAAGACCCTAGACGTGAATGTTGTCAACTTGGAGGAGTTAATGTGGAGGCAGGAATTTATCTAACCTATCATGATATTTTGTTTTCTAGTACTTATAAAATTGCTGAAGTAAGCTATTAGTCAAATTAATTCGGTCAACAGAGGCGAAGTGGGATGGCTAACATGATCGACACAGCAAGGAACGATGAAAATAAATGTAACAAATATTACTTGTAAAAGCAGGAAACAATAGGATAGCTATCATTATTAACATCAGCTGGTAATCACCAACCTCTTAGTGCCTTCTTCATACACACGAGGACGGTCTGCTGTAACAAACAATACGTTCCAACTACCACTATGGGTGTGGATACGTAGCTTGGAGAGGAATCCAGGTGTGCTTGATCTTGGTGAGTATTGTTGGACAAATGAAGTTGATGGCGTTCGTTCGCTCGTTCGCTCGTTCGCTCGTTCGCTCGTTCGCTCGTTCGGTCGTGCGATCGTGCGTCCACACAGTCATTCACTCATTCACTCACACATTCGTTCAGTCCTTCTCTACATTCACTCTACCACATATCTGAATGAAGTGGAACAATGTAGATTGGACGAACTAAACCGAGGTAGACAGAGTGTGTAGCAGGCGAAGGTAGACCCACCTCCAAGGGAACATTCTCAGCAGCCATGACACGATCAGATGAGATGAATGGAATGATGCATGTACAAGGATATATCCTACCATATCGGGAATTTAAATTTGGTAAATACGCATTCGCCAGCATGTGCATACGCGAGTAGACACCCATCTATGCGCTTTTGACATGCTTATATACATGCAGGTCTATATATTGTATTATAAAGGATGTCGAAAACACACGTATATGCATATTTTAAAAAGTAATGCCATGTTGGTATTTACAAGATTTAACAAGATCTTGTTAAATGTTAAAACGGCATTGAAGAGACAGGCCGGTTATTTAGGGCCATAACCCCCCATTTCGCATATCAAAGAGAAGTGTAAATGATATGCACACATTGATTGTAAGACTGATCTTGCAGTCACAACGAATAGTGTCCGAGAAATGTCTCTCCTCAAAAGTAAGAGGTCCCCCTCTTATACGGCCAACAGCAAGCCCAAAGTGGCCGTATAGGGCGGATGGCCTATGCCCCTGTTTCAAGGCAAACTGGCCGCTCCTTTTAAGTACACACGCACGTTGTCAACATTCGAGACATCTAACATTGCAACAATACCATCGACGTGGTGTTTTGCCAAGAACGACGAGTGTGTATGGCAGATAGGCCTACTTTTTTGACATGTGATTAAAGATTGCAGTTTCCGACTGCCGCTGATAGGGGTAGATTTGTTAAGCAACCCTGGCCGTTGGCCTCGTTAGCCGGGTGGCCGCAGGTGAGGGGTATTTTGTATTAGAAAAAGCGAATGCAATGAATATGTGGCCGCATAATACGGGTGGCCGATGGCGACGGGGGGCGTATAAGAGGGGGACTACTGTATATGCGTCAAGTTGCAGAGTATAATTTTATAATGTATCCGCAAAGTTCAATATGTACACATCACACTTGGTTTTCGTGTATAATAATACACATGATTATAATATATAGTTATTTAAAGTATAATGAAGTTATTTCCACGTAAATGGAAAGAAAGACAAAAAGATCGCAATGTGATTAGCACTGTAGGCCTATACAGCGTTCGGTGTGTTTGTAAACAGGTTCCTGTTGTCCGATTATATTACCTGGTGCAGTACTTCGACGTGTGAAAAGATGCGGCCGAAACAAGAGACAAGTTGCTGCGCCGATCGAAACGACATCGGTCGCTCGTTGCGTAATATACCGGGCGACGGTCGTGGGGCGTGGCAGAAACTGGCTGTCCGCGCACGTGTGGCTGTCCGTCGAACGATCACGGGATGTGCCAATTATGTAGTCCGCGCAACGCAAACTCCAAAGCAGCGCATTTAACATGTTCTAAACTGATAAAGTTCTAAGTAATGGTTTAGTTTGGAAGAGCTGATGTTACAGACAACATGAATTATACTGAAGGTCGTCGAGAAGGCATCGATTGACGGTTTGCACTCCGACTAGATTACTCATATGTGCATGACTAGATTACCCGGACGTGAACCACATCACGATATTTAAGGTGGGTGAAGGCGGAGCAGAACTTCAATTAAATTTCCTTCAATTCGCACAACGGCACTGTCCCGACATCAATACCGAAGCCAGTGCATCATTTCTTTTTGAATGGTTTTCTCCTTATCTGTATCCTGGAGGAATGGATTCCTCAGAATGGCCCCTGAAATATACACACAGTTTTAAGTTTTATCTCGCACCTTTTTAGTTCTGGTTAATCTGAACCTGGGCAGGTTTTAAATGTATTGCATTCCATTCGACCTTTGTTTTCTGTATATAATATCCCCCTTATAACATGCACCCTGGCTTTTTGTTCCTGAAATTTGGCAGAAGTAATATATTAATTACCCCCAGTTTGTTTTGTTTTGTTATCCACTAATTTATAAATTATTCTACGTATCCTGGTTTATAATTCAAAGAATCCCACACTTTTATGGAGTAAAACACATTTCCTCTATATCTAATACATATATTTTACTGGCTCTCAAGTTAAGTCTAATCAGTATGTCATTGTCATATTTACATCAATTTGTGTCCATATTACCTACTGTCTTACATATTAACATCATGTTGTCATCTCTTAGCCATGAAGAATGTTATCCCAGTTTTGCCATTGCCATTATACCAGTTACCTCCTGCTTCAGAAAGAACATATTTTGAATATAAATTATGCATTTGAATTTATTGGTGAGATGTGGTTGATTTTAGAAGTGGAGTTATGACACCTGGAAGGTCGCCAGGTATCAAGGTCAGGTCAAAGTTTGATGACCTCTATCTCTAGACCTGAAGGTCAGGTTAACCTAAAAATTGGTGGGACACATAGACTCATGATCATAAACCAACACGCCAAATGTCATCAAAATTGAAGACGGTCATGTAAATTCTTGATTGATTTGACATGGAATGTCCAAAAGATCATATTTCACATATCTGGAAGTAATCAACTTATTATAAAGAATTTCATGTAATTGGTTTTCTACAATGGAGTTGAATGGACCTATAACTGGTTGCTTGATTCATCGCGTGATCAAGGTGGAGATGTTACAGGGGTGTCAGTGTAGGACCTTTTAGCTATAAAGAATCATCACTCAAATGGGATCAAGTTACACAAAGTGCAGGAATCCTCTGGTTTTAAGAAATATAATACCTTACTTAGTTACTACCTTTTCCTATGCATAGTGCCAGGTTTTGTTCAATACCGATCAATACCTGAATTCTGTTCGATACTTGATACTCGATACATACGTTATTAGTCTAATATTCATATTTAACAAGATTTAACAAGATTTAACAAGATTGCCACCTAGAGATTCAACTCTAGATGGCAGGTGGACTAGGAAGCCATTTGGCTTATCGAGAGTCCAACCTATCTATCTAAGTATACCCCGCCCTTCTTAGGTATATGTCGATTTTATTTTTAAATATATTAACACTACTAGCACCTACACAATCAGCTGATAATCTGTTCCATTCGTTTACTGTTCTTTGTGAAAATGAAAATTTTCTAATCTCTAGTCTACACTGCTTCTTTGCTAATTTAACTCAATGTCCTCTAGTCCTTCTCTCTTCCTTGACTGTGAAACAAATATTTCGGTCAATATTTTCATATCCATTCAATATTTTAAACACCTCAATCTGATCTCCTCTCAATCTTCTTGTTTCTAGTGTTGTTAAACCACATTCTTTTAGACGCATTTCATAACTAATATTCCTGAGTTTTTGTATCATTTTGGTTGCTCTCCTTTGTACTCTTTCTAGCATATCAATATCCTTCTTGCGATATGGCCTCCATGCTTGTATACAATATTCTAAGTGAGGCCTAACTATTGTTTTATACAGCGGTATTATTAGTTCTTTTTCTTTGTACACTATATTTCGCCTAATTAATCCAAAAATTTTGGGTTTTCCCCTTCGCTGCTGCAATTCCACACTGCTCTGATACCTTCATGTCAGCACTAATAGTTAACCCTAAGTCCTTTTCCTTTAATGTAGTATTTAGTACAGTATCACCCATTGTATATTGTGCATCTTCATTCCCATGTCCTGTGTGAAGGCACTTACACTTTACACAAAATTAAACAGCATTTGCCACTTCTCAGACCATTCTATCAACCTATTAAGATCATCTTGTAAATGCTGTCTATCTGCATCACTTTTAATTTTCCTAAACACTTTTGTGTCGTCCGCAAACTTCAACACCTTGCTTGTTATGTCATCATCCAAATCATTGATATATATATTAAGAATAAAATAGGCCCCAGTACTGATCCCTGCGGTACTCCACTCAAAACCGCTTTCCAGTTTGAAACCTCCCCATCAACTACTACTCTTTGTCTTCTACCAATAAGCCATTTTTCTATACAGTTGATCATTCCATTTCCTATGCCGTGGGCCTTTAGTTTAAGTAGTAGTCTTTGGTGTGGCACTTTGTCAAAGGCTTTTTAAAATCTAAGTAGATTATATCTACTGGTGATCCGTCATCTAGCCACTTTGTGACATCTTCCAAAAAACATAACATATTTGTTAAGCATGACCTCGCTTTTAAAAACCCATGTTGAGATGGGTTTATCAATTTATTTTTAACAAGAAAATCAACCAGGTGATCTTTAATTAGTCTTTCTAATAGTTTGCAAATCACTCGAACCTTTTTTAAATAATGGTATAATGTTTGCTTCTTTCCATTCTAACGGAACTATTCCCTCCTCTAATGACAAATTGAACACTGTTGCAAGCGGTATGCTGATTTGTTCTACAATTTCCAATAGTAATTTGGGAGGAATCCCATCCGCTCCAGGTGATTTATTATCCTTCATATCTCTTATTTTCATAGCCACCATTGTTGGGGTTACAAATAGTTGTCCTAAATAGTCAAACTCTCTCCCTTCGAACTTAGTCTCAAGTACTGGTAATATACTAATATCTTCCCTGGTAAACACTGAACTAAAGTACTCATTTAGGTTTTCTGCCATTAAGAATCCCTCTGTTATTATGTCTCCATCACTACCTTCTAGAGGACCGACCTTATCCTGAACTTTCTGTTTACTTCGAACATACGCATAAAAACTCTTGCTGTCATGTTTTATATTAAAAGCTATTTTTTGTTCGTAGCTTCTCTTTGAATTTCTAATTTCAGCTGTAGCTTGATTAAGTGCTTCTTTATACATGTCTTCTTCACTTCCGGTATGTCTATATGTCTTCCACATCATTTGCTTGTACTTGATTTTTCTAATGGCTTCCTTCGATAAGTGTTTCTTCTTTGACCGTTTCCCCTGTTTTTTCAAGGGACAAATTTGTCAACGACGCAGTCAATTTCACTCTTTAAAATATTCCAGCATTCTGTTGCTGTCTTATTCTTCAGTGTGTTATTCCAGTCTATCTTTGCTAAATATTCCCTCATGTCCTTATATCTTCCTTTGTGAATTTTTTTCCTGTACCTTATTTTTCTATTCCGTTCTCCCTTTACTTTGATGATAAAATGTATCTGGTTGTGATCACTACACCCCAGTGGCTCACATATCTTGACATTATCAACAAATTCCTTCTGTGAGCTCAATACTATGTCTAACACGTTCTCGCCCCTGGTTGCTTCTAACACATGTTGAGAAAGGAAACTATCTTGTACTAAATTTAAAAACTCTTGATCCTCTCTCCCGGTACTCTGTAGAGATGTCCACTGTATATGCCCATGGTTAAAATCCCCCATAATAATACAGTCCCGTTTACTCACTTCTTTGATAGCGTTATGTATTTTTTCATTCTCTTCCATGCTTATGTTTGGACTCCGATACACTAACCCAACAGTTAATGTTGACTTTCCTGTAACTATGTTACACCAGACAGCTTCTTCACATTCTGCTTCTTTTTCTAATTTTATTTCATAAGCTTGGATGGATTCTTTAATATATAAAATAACTCCGCCTCCCCTTCTTCCTAATCTATCTTTCCTAAACATTACATACCCTGTCATTCCTAATTCGGCATCTGATATATCGGGTGTGGCCCAAGATTCAGTTATACCTATTATGTGAGGGTCAATATCTTCTACCATAATGTTTAGTTCATTTCTTTTGTTTACTATGCTCCTTGCATTTAAACAAACACATTTATAACCAAATTCCGTAGGGCTTTCCAGGCTGTTCTTTGTTGATGTCTTTTTGCTATCTTTATCTATTGCCTCTAGTATTTGGCTTCTCTGTGTATCCCCCTGCGAAACTAGTTTAAAAAAGTTGCAACCTGTTCCATTATTCATCGATCGAAGAAGGTCCTCGGAGAACACTGCTGCGCTTAGATGGAGGCCATCTCTCATAAACATGTCTTCTTTACCAACAAAATATCCCCTCAAATCTACAAATCCAACTCCTTCTTCTTCACACATCTGCTCTAATAGTCCGTTAATTGCCATCCTCTTGCAATTTCTAAATGTTGTTCCCCTTCCCCTCATTACTGGCAAGATTCCTGAGAGTATGATCTGTTCAACTCTCGTCTTCTTCAGTGTCTCTACCAACTCTCTGTATCTCTTTACTATCCTGGTTGTTCCATCCCTGTCTGCATTGTTCGTCCCTACATGTACTAATATAGACCCCCCTTGGTCATGCCCCAATACGTTCTCTACCCGTTCAGTCACATGCTCTATCCTACCCCCCGGAAGACAAACAACAACTCTTCTCCTTTGCTTAATGTCCTGTCTGTTTTTGCAAAATGGAGTCTCCCATAAATACCCTTTCTGTTCTCAATGCCCCCTCGAACACTGCTTTAGAGTAGCTCCCCCGTTTTGCATCTCCCTGGTTGCTGACTTTTTCCCCTGCCGCTTTCTCGTTGTTCCTTTCTTTCCGGTCTTTTCTTCCTGTCATCGTCCTTGTTATTGACTTCCGTTTGGTCACATCACCTCTCACTTCCTTTCTTCCATTCGTCTTCCTCCTGTCGCATCTACTTCTCTCATCTCCTGTCCCCTTGTCCCTCCCTCCTTCTCTACTGTCACTTTCTCCCTGTCACCTTCCTGCATGTCATGTTTCTGTTGTCTTTCTCCATTTGTTGTCCTTGCAATCACCCCCCCTCCACTCTGCATCCCCTTCACAATATCCGTTAGCCCAGCTAACTCTGCTGTCAGACAGTCCACTTTCCAACACCCTAAACATTGGAACGTAAACCCTTCCCCCCGTTGTCTCTGACCAAGTTTTTCCGCACCCCGATACGGCAAAATCCACCAACTGTGGCAGTGGTTACACACCAAGTGCCTCCTTGCCTTCACTTGCCGCTTGCCAGGTGCCATATTACGATTTGTCAAAATCAACTCTTAGTTTAAACCAACTTAGTCTTTAGAAAGACTGTTTGTTTTTTGTGTACAGCAACTGCAGCACACTTTATGTTATAAACAACTTACTACCTATGCTACCATGAACAATAAGTTTAGTCTGTACTGGGACCGTTCCTAGCGGAAACGTTGGACACTACCTATATAAACAAACAAGGTTTCCTACTAAAACGCTTGTTTATTTTTAATAACAATGATACCTATTCACAGTTTTATCTTACATATGTAGTTGTTACTCTTATTGCTTTATCTCTTATATACTATATCAAATAAAGAGATTAGCTCAATCTTGTTTACAATTTGTCGAAGCCTAGATTACCCTTTTATCACCCACTATACTAATCTGTTCAAAAATACTGTTAACTAACAAACTTTAACCAAAACTACTACTCAATATATGTCCAGTACCACTTTATGAATAACCTTAACACAAGAATAATACTTATCAATCAATATTTCCGCTTGTTTTTCAAATTTTATACACCACCAATTTCAAACCTCTACATCCACCAATTTTCCCGCCAAAGAGTTTTTTTTATAGAACACAGTTCCCAGTAGAAGCACAGTATGCAACAGAAGTAGTGCTGGCTTGATACCAGAATTCTACGATATCGATCGATATACTGTTGGTTCGATACCAGAATTCTTCGATATCAATCGAGACCAGATTTTTATTTGATACTCAAAATTTACGTTGTAAGTCTAATTCAGTATAGTAGAGATCTCCAAAGAAACACACTATCCACTTAGACTAATTCCACAGAAACACACAAAAATTTTCACTTGTAGGGAAATACTGTGGGTATGTGATAATTTGTTGTAACTGATTTAATATAATTGATTACTGTTGTAAAATTAAAAAGTAATTGTAATACAATGTTAAAACAGTAAAGACAACTGCAATAAAATACCTAGTGACAAATAAATTAATTAATTGCACTGAATTTTTTTAAAATTTAAATAACAGTACTTCACCCCAGCTGTTTGCAAATACATTAAATACAGCTTAATTTCAAGTCAACATGTCTCCTAAAGTTACTATCAACAAGTACAACTGAAACATAACATACAATAACAAATAATATAATGTTATCGTTAAACACACCTATCACTTATAATAGTGCCAGCACAACTGAACACTCACTGTTATAACGGGTTTTTTTTTAAAATTAATTGTATCATATATTATTGTGATTTAACATCAAAATCCATCAAGTTTCCTGTGCTTTGTGGGTGGTGAATCAACACCATTCACCGCCTGGGATAGTGATATTTGACACTATGTCTATGTGATTCACAAATAGTACGGCTCTTATTGGCTAGTATTGGAAGTTATGTTTATGGTGCATTATTAGTACTGAAACAATAGAAAATATGAATAACCCATAAACCAACTAAGCAAGAAATATGCATTGATTCACAACATTGTATTGACAATATTTATGGTATTCCTTGACCTTGACATTCTTCTATTTTTTTTTTTTTTTTTTTTTTTATCCAAGTTTTTTTTTCCCCATTTTTAAAAATTTGTTTGGATTTTATGTTCCCTTTGAAGCTGGGTTCTTGTTAGGTGTTGAAATTTTGGGTGGTAAGTGGGTTTAACGGGAAGAAAATTGTTAGGGTGTATTAAAAATTATCCCTTTTGTAGCTTCCCCAAAGTTTATTGGTTTTTTTTTAGGGAAATTTTAAAAACTTATTTTTGGGATAAAAAATTTAACAAAATTTTTATTTTGTGGTTCCCCAAACATTTTTTAAAAGGAAAACAAAAAAATTTTTCAAAAAGAAATTTTAGGCAAAACATTTTAATTTATGGGGTGGCAAATTCCATTTTTAAAAAAAAAAGAAAAAACATTAAAATTTAATCGGATCAATCCACTTTCCTTAAAAACGGTTTTTTTTAAATTGGAAAACAAAACTTAATACATGTATATTGTTAGTGTGTCAGTATTACTATTTTATGATAGAAAGTACAGACAGTTAATATTTCCACTTTAATACACACCACGCAATACCTGTAATTAAATTTTTTTTCATTTTACCATTAAGTTTACAGTTATGTTGACTATCTATTTTGTTGATGTTATTAATAATATTTACCATTTTGTGTAGTATTTTAAATGTGAAATATTTTTGTATTGTAGACATTGCTCCTGGCATGAGTGTTGGCTCATCAGCAACTTGGAGAGTTCCCCATGGACTATCACAGAGAAATTGTGAACTTCAATGCATATCGCATGGACTTATGCACATTACCTATAGTGAAACCTGTGTGAATGTCAATGATGGCAATGCTCGCATGGGTCAACTTCTCAAGAACTGACAACACTCTTTGATCTCGAGAGAAGTGTCTGGCATCGCAGTCGCTTCATATTCGTTGGTCAACTTGAATTTATATGCAATAACGGTGTATACACTTGAAGAACATTGCAGTATGATCTTGGGAATTGTTGGAGAGTTCCCAATGGACTTTCACAGAGAAATTATGAACTTCAATGCTTATTGCTTGGACTTAAATCACGTTAGTCATTACCTATAATGAAGCTACAAACTATTCTTTAATGCATATTGCTGACTGTAATTAATTAATTTATGAAGTTTACTTCAGTGCATATAAGTTTATAACATGGACTTATGCACATTACCTATCATGGAGAAAAAACAGGATTTACACATATTACCATCATGGTGTGTGAGTATACTTCAGTGAATGCTGCACGGACTTAAGCACTGTGATCTATTATGCCTAAAATAATAAATGGCCTTAATTTTTTTATGATATCATGTTTTGTCTGTTTTTCACACTGTAAAGGTTCGTGTGCTCATGTATTAATTAATTAATTATAACTAAATAACGCAATAATTTTCCAAATATAATTCAGAAGTAAAATAGTAGGTCAAACTGTAGGTTGTACCAAAACTTGATGCTAGGTCACATTAATGTCAATTAATGTTTATATGTGTATCCGATATTTGTAATCCCTCTGAAGTTCAGTGTGCATTTTTATTAATAAATTACACTATTAATAGGTAAAGTGCGAAATGTAGGTCAAGTAAATAAGTTATGCTGTCATAACCACATACAAAAAGTTTACATAGCATGTAAGTCATTATATTAGTGAGTTTGCCTCCGAACTACAACTGCCAAGTTCCTAATTCGTGTAAATGATATAATTAATAGGAATTAATACCATTATGTATGTTAAATCTAGGTCAAACTTAGAATGCAGGTCAACCTACATATGTCATGTATATGATTATATAGTTATAGGGGCTTTTAGGAGAGGGATCAGTCTAGCTCGCGCTATATGACCAAAAACTTGTTTTGTTTTTAGTTGAAAAGGTTGAGGACGCGTGATCCCCCTCATATGTCCCACCGATCGACGCCCATGCATTAAAAAATTGGAGAGATGTGGTCCGCACCAATTTGTTATATTCACAAGCAATGAAGTGACTGAGTCATGGCATGACTATGAGTCATTGGATCCAGCACTTAATTGTTCACATTAATCACCAAAGAAAAATTAGCCCGTGATGTTTAGTGAATGCGTTGCGTGTTGTCGTACGTCATCAGTGAATTTGAATTTTTAATCTGGTGATATAGAAATAAGTGGGTGCTTTCAAATTTTTTTACGCGGTAAAGTCTAAAGACGTATGTCATTACCGTACGTGTTACGAATATTCATATTGTATTTCACTAAAAACTACTTATTTCATGCTTTGTTTGCCTACCACCGATTAATTATAAGCCATTCTACTTTTAATAATACTGATACATTGCTTTACAATTTAAATGTGTTGGTGAAAACTGCATATTGTTACGCTTGCTAAGGCAGAAACCGACTCCGACCAAGTGATCCACTAGACTAGTACTCCCATGGGCACAGCAGAGAAACATGGCAGCGTCGCCGTCACGTACATACATACATACAAGGTCTGGCCTGCAGTCTGGCTGGGGTTGTGATTGTACATTCATTTGAAGATTGTTAGTGAAGGAATAAAAACAAGAATAAAATATGGAATCGTAGCTTGCTATTCATCCGAGTCGTCTGTAATAAGATTTATGTAGAAGAATCTATATTTTGGACACTTATGGAACACGTTTTGTAGTATTGCAATAAAGAGTCAGAATGTTAGTTGTGTATTTAGATGTAGAAAAACCATAAATCTAATGTAACATGTTAAAAAGCAGCATAAAAACCATGACATTGTATACATGCATTATCCGGTATATCTAATTCACTTTCTTGCTGAATTACACTTGTATTGTTGAACAGATCCAAGAATATTGGAGTTTTTGTCAAAATTGTATTAATAGGCTAGTCATAAAAATACAATGTTTTACAACAATATACAACTAAGCAACAAGAAAGTTATGAAGACTGTTCTGAACAAACACCGATCAGTCCTGGCATGTAAAGAAACACATTAATGGGCAATGAGAACACAGAGGCAGCTATTTCAGCTGGTGTTCAGTTACTGTGCACTAACAGCACAGCCAGAGTGAATGCCACAAGTTCTAGTATACGGGTTCGTGTTGTCTTCGCAGACACTGCTGCTCAATCGTGCGTTCTATGTGAGAATGTCCTCCGCCTTCACTTCGCCCAAAAGCTCGATACTGTTCACGTCCAGACACCATTGTTTCAACTTCTTCTGCGTCGTGGAAATCTGGAACAGTTGGAAACATCTCTGGTTAACTATTACAATATTACATCCAGCGTATCCAGAATATTAGCATCATGTATTTTGTTTAAGGATGAATTTTCCTTGAGGCTATCTTAGTGAAATGCTCTCCAGGAGTAAGACAGAACCACCTCTCTCACTCACCTGGACCTTGTCTCCAGGAGTAAGGCAGAACCACCTCTCTCACTCACCTGGACCTTATCTCCAGGAGTAAGACAGAACCACCTCTCTCACTCACCTGGACCTTGTCTCCAGGAGTAAGGCAGAACCACCTCTCTCACTCACCTGGACTTTCCCAGGAGTAAGACAGAACCACCTCTTCACTCACCTGGACCTTGTCTCCAGGAGTAAGACAGACACCTCTCTCACTCACCTGGACCCGTCTCCAGGAGAAGACAGAACCACCCCCCCATGGACCTTGTCTCCAGGAGTAAGACAGAACCACCTCTCACTCACATGGCCCTTGTCCCAGGAGTAAGACAGAACCACCTCTCTCACTCACTGGACCTTGTCTCCAGGAGTAAGACAGAACCACCTCTCTTTACTCACCTGGACCTTCTCTCCAGGAATAAGACAGAACCACCTCTCTCACTCACCTGGTCCTTGTCTCCAGGAGTAAGACAGAACCAAATAGAAAAAGGATAGCTATATGGCAGATGCCCTATGCTGTTCAATGTATTGACTTGGTTTACACAATAAAAACAGTAATTTCATGCCGGAACTGAAACAATTTGGAAGGGCTGGAAAGCACTGGATCTCAAGCATCAGCACCACTCCACTTCACTATCTTGCGATAGATCATGATGTGGGAAGATGGGGGATATATTTTGATTTTTTTTTGAAATTCCAGCAAGTGGCTACCCCCTTAACCCTTCTTTCCCATATCTATTACTTCGTCACAAAATAGGCCTTGATTTTATTTCTGGAAAAGGTGTTAATTTTAAAGCAAGCTCACCACATATCTTCAGCAGAATGTCTCATATTTGTTGTCTTTTTACAGATATGGTGCCCCGAAGAAATTGTTATCTGACCAAGGTTGTGAATTTGTCAACACCATCAATGCAGATTTGGCCATAAAATCAATATCGACCGCATGATTATGGCAGCGTACCATATCCAAACAAATGGACTTGATGAGAGGTAGCAGTTATTAATTATTAGCATTACAGTCACATTATGAATAAAACAATTTTTTTTTTCTTCAAAATATTGTTATTGTCGTATAACAAACCAAACTTATAATAATATAAATAGCAGATACGTTTGTCTAAGCATGTAAAAATTCTAATTGTTTTTCACAACTGATATTCCTTTTCAGAGTGAGCCAGAATTACTCTTATAGAAGTGTCAACCATTGACCATCTGGATTGATTGTAGAACCAATCAGACACTCAAAACCCGACTGAGCAAGTTGACGGGTGAACATCAGGATGACTAGCACGACTACCTGGAAGAGGTCCATTTAGCATGCGCGCACAGAGACAGGGGTCGACCAACTACACCCCATTCTTCCTCATGTTCAATCGCCATCCACGTCTGCCTGTTGAGGTATTTCGTTTATTGTCATATTGCATGTCATTGCATTCATTGCATAATGCCATAATGTTACATGCATTTCAGACAACAGTTGTTGTACAATAATTATACAGAAATAACACTTTATTAGTTGTTAAATATTTACATAACTAAATGTTTGTACAAGTGATTGTTTTATGTGTTAATAATATACATTGCGACTCATGAAATAGTACTTGACAGAAATATAGCCCAGTAGGTACAATTCAGATATATTGTATAGATGGATGATGCTGACGGGGAAGAAGACATTCACATTCCAACATTCGTGGAAGAGGATGTGGACAACTACGTTGAGCAAGTAGGGAAACAGGTGATAAGCGTTCATGAACAGGTGTGTAAAAGTAGTGAAAGTTTGTACATGTTACAGGGGTTTTACAAGATAATGTAAACAGTAAAATAATGTAACCCTGTCCATTGTGATGAACCAATTTATGTTGCTTTTCATTGGTGGATCCATATCACCAACTGAATTCAAAGTCTCTTACTTTCCCATACAGATAACATAAGCTGACTATGAATATAGCACAACCACTGGTCAGATAGAGATAACATTGTTATCAAGTTACAACTCCTAGAATTGTGTCCCTTACTATATTATATTCTTTCTTGTGTATAAAGTATTACTTCTAACTGACAATTTTATATAGTTAAGCCTTCCATCCAACTATGTTCTAAGAACCATGACTTTCCACGTTCACACAAATGTCACAACTGCCCAACAGCGCCAATCTAAGCAGTGCATGAACAGACAGACAAAGGGAGTGACATCATTTCACTTTAAGATTGGGGACATCGTCCTGAAACGAAACACGAGGAACATCGGGAGGAAAGGTGGCAAACTGGAGCCACAATGGAATGGCCCATTCAGGTAACAATTTTAATTGTTTGCCTCAATTTAAACTTATCCTCAATAAATTTGACAACTCTTTCACGTGTCTTACTTACATTGTAAAATAAGAACTGAACTAGATGTGTGAACATTATAGATTGGGACAAGACAGCACTAATTAGAAACAAGATGGATGAGACAACATTGCTGCTGAATCCTAAATTGGCTAACTAACAACATACTTATTCACATATTAATTGGATTTCTTCAAGCATCACATATTACTTACTTGGAGTTTTCTGATAAATGCAATGACAAACATTGATCATTGGAAGGTAAACTTAGTCATCGCAAGATGGTGGTGATATTGGGGATTGGATTACTGTGAGATAATAATAATATTCCTGATAATATGTTTCTTATCATCAGGATCAGAAATATCAGGCCAAACTACCAGGTGACACTGGCAAAAACAGCTGGCGTGATCTTAATGACAAAGGTGGCCTATGACCAGCTGAAACCTACCACACACCTCACCTTCCTACCCCACTGTCTTCTCCTACCCCACTGTCTTCTCCTACCCCACTGTCTTCTCCTACCCCACTGTCTTCTCCTACCCCGCTGTCCTCTCCTACCCCACTGTCCTCTCCTATCCCACTGTCCTCTCCTACCCCACTGTCTTCTCCTACCCCACTGTCCTCTCCTACCCCACTGTTTTCTCCTACCCACTGTCCTCTCCTACCCTACTGTCTCCTCCTACCCCACTGTCTTCTCCTACCCCACTGTCTTCTCATACCCCATGTCTCTTCCGTCTAAGGTGACAGCTGGTGGAATCAATTTGCGCACACTTTTGCCATGGGATTGGCTGAATGACAACGTATGTTATCTTAAAAAACAGCTTGTGCATGCATGTTCCACATACTTTCTGAAGTTATATATTCACCCACAGACACCCACTGACACCCACAGACACCCACAGACACCCACAGACACACCCACAGACACACACAGACACACACAGACACACACAGACACACACACACAGACACACACACAGACACACACAGAACACACACAGAGACACACACACAGACACACACACAGAGACACACACACAGCACACACACACACACACACACACACACACAGACACACACACACACACAAAACAAACACAACACACAAACACACAGACACACACACACAACACACACACACACACCGACACACACACACACACCGACACACACACACCGACACACACACACACAACACACACAACACACACAGACACACACACAGAACACACACACACACACACACACACACACACACACACACACACACACACACAGACAACACACACACACACACACACACACACACACACACACACAGACACACACAACACACACAGACACACACACACAGACACACACACAGACACACACACACACGACACACACACAGACACACACACACACACACACACACACACACACACACACAGACACACACACAGACACACACACACAGACACAAAACACAACACAGACACACACAGACACACACACAACACACACAGACACACACAGACAAAAAAGACAGACACAGACACACACACACACACACACACACACACACACACACACACACACACACACACACACACACACACACACACACACACACACACCACTATAACTGCAAGAGTTGAACAATCACATGGTGTACTGGTATATAATAAACCATGGTTGTAATTATTATCTGAAAACTATTAAATAGAATCAGTGCGTGTGCACACATGTAATGTTTGCATAAGGAACACCAGCAGGGTGTGAATCTGCCACACACAACACTGAATCGATATTACCCTAAACTATCCAAGTGAACAAAATGGTTAGACAAACAACTGACAATGCATTTGCATTACAACACAGTATTCTAAATGCAATCAGTCACAACTGTATTTTATATTATTAGAACATTTTAATTTATATCATCTGACAGGAATACATAATTATTAAAAATCTAAAAAACAAGTATGCACAAATTCACTTTTCTGAATAACACTGCTAACTTTGTTTTGAACTCTTCTTTTGTGGAAACACATCATCCGTTACCACGGCTTTCAAACACCCTATTTGAATGATTGTTTCTACCTGAAAAAGTGACAAATTACAAAACCAGTACAGTTGTTTCCCACAAGCATGAGTTCTTAATGGTGGTTATTACAACAGGACATTTTGCATTGCCTAACAATATCCAGCATTTTCTCCAGTTGATTATCCTCTGTATGTCTAATGACGTCCCAAATATGAATAGGGTATGTGTCATTTAATACATATTAGGTTTTATGTGGGGTATGTGTGTAAAATAATTATGACATTGCTTTTTATACAATGTAACTTTATAATAGGACTGACGTAGACTTGTTCAAATTAGTGTCTTCGCAAGAGTGACACTGTTGGTGGCACTGCAGTCAAGTAACAATTCTTATTTACTCTGCTCATTTCTCCTGTTCAAGGTTTCTGTTTGTGGCCATATTCTCCTGGTCTATCCCATATCCTGTTTTTCTTGTTCAGTGTCTCTGTGCCAGGTTGCTTTCTAATAGTTATTAAAATATAATGAACAAAAGCAAAATGTATTTTAAAGACTACATGAAAGTCCTCCAAGTTATAGTTAAGCAGTAACTACTATTTATTACAGGTTCAAGCATTTTTATATCTTTCAATAATACATTTTTCCACAAACGAAACGTAGAACGAATTAATTAAAGGTTATCGTGAAAAACAGAAATGTTTTAGATAAAATCCATGAAATTATGTAATTTATAATATTTATATAATTTAAAAAGAGGGTATCCGGAAGTGGGAGACACTGGGAACATTCTGCCTATAGCACATTAGTACATAGTACAGTATCTAATGTATCTACTTGGGCTCGGGACTCCGCTTTGGTTGCTCCTTACAACGTTCCCCTGGCGAGAAATGTCACGACCTTCAACCTTCACAACTGACCACTGTGCTACGAGAAAGGGAGGGAGTATCTGCCCCTAAGCCCGGCGTTCCATTGCCGGATGTGACCCTCCATATTGCGAGCATCACGTGATACACCCTTTGCCACGAGGCATCGAATACACATCAGTTACAATTATAGTAGCAATTTCCTTTCCTTATATACCATATAGTATGTGACTGGCGAGATTGTGGTGTCAACTTGATTTAACTTAAACTGATATAACTATTTCCAGTGAAGTTATTTGTAATGTAGAATGGCGTTAAAACATCGTTTATATTTTATTTTATATCATATGATACATTAAACATGCTAACATGTTAAACTATAATTATTCATCCATGCACAGTTATGGATAGGTATGTTTTACATTAGGCGACGTGAAACCAAGATGGCGCACACATCGTCGCCATTTTGTCCTTCATAAAATGTAACAGGGAATTACTTTAAAATGTTGATACATAATTCGTATAATTCCATATACATAATTCGTATAATTCCATATAACTCAAATTGGTAAACAAGAATACATAACATAAAATAATAAACATATAACAGATGTAGACTAAGACAAATTTCGTTATTTTATTTAAGATATTATCGACACCAATCAGCATAGTGATCGTAATTTTGTTTTCCACATGCGTGTTGGCTTAAACAGGCAAAACATCGTTTATATGTTATATTATATCATATGATACACTAAACATGTGAACATGTGAACCTATAATTATTCATCCATTCAGATTTATAGATAGGTATGTTTTATAACAGGCGGCGTGAAACCAAGATGGCGCACACATCGTTGCCATTTTGTCCTTCATAAAATGTAACAAGGAATTACTTTAAATGTTGATATAACTCAAATTGGTAAACAAAATACATAACATAAAATAATAAACATATAACAGATGTAGACTAAGCCAATTTATTTTATTTAAGATATTATCAACACCGATCAGTATTGTGATCATAGTTTTGTTTTCCACATACGTGTTAGCTTAAACAGGCAAAAGCACTTGTCCCAACAATGGTATTGACTCTAGGGACAAAAACTAGAAATGATCGAAGCTAGGCAACCTTTCTCATCGGAGTAAGCAATGAATTTAAAGATCTTAAAGATAATACGATATCGGACAGGAAGACAATGCAATGACTTTAGAAGCCGCATATAACGAATAAAAAGATGATAAAAACAATTGATGGATTGCATTGTCTGTGTTAAACTGTGATAATGTCAATGAAGCATGGCAGGTATTACACAATTGGTTTGTATGGCATAAATAGCTTCGACGTTCGTGTAGATATGTGCAAATAGCCATGACCGAATCCATGTGCGCCTTAATGAGAATGAGAGAATGGGTACAGAAAAAACGAGTGGCGGGCGAAAACGTGGAGGAAGAGGGGTGTAGACGAGCAGAGATGAGTGGGAAAGAATAAGGAAAACGGGATAGATATAGTGTGACGCAGAGACAGATGAGGGAGGATCAGAGGAAGAGGGAGGGAGGGGGAGAGAGGGAGGGAGGGCGGAAGGAAGGGAGGTAGGAAGGGATGTAGGTAGAAAGAGAGGGAGGGCTGAGCGAGAGAGGGAGGGAGTAATAATTTTATGTTCAAGTTTTATTTAGTTTATATCTTAATGGATATTATTGGAAAAGTAAAATATATTTTGTCCCGTAACATGCAGCACTGACATAATTGTTTTGGCGTGTCATGTTTATTGAAATATTACAGATATTGATAGTTGGCCGGGATTTTATCGAATCACAAATTTGGTATAACCCGAATACAACTGAGTCTTTGGGCAAAGTAAACCGATAGACTTAAGTACTGCCGTTACACGCACGCACGCATGCACGCACGCACGCACGCACACAGACACACACACATACACGGTAGACCCAAGTACTGCACACACACCCATACCCACACACACGCACGCACGCACCCACGCACGCACGCACGCACGCACGCACGCACGCACACACACACACACACACACACACACACACACACACACACGATGATATATGCATTATAGAAATTGTTTCTATTATTACACAACCATTTTCTTTTACTTTCTAGCATAAGCTTGGTTAACAAATGCCACAACACTGCTTATTGTGTATATGTGTGTCTTTAAAACTTTTTCACATCCATGTTTTCATTGCTATAGTAAAACAGGGAAGACATGGATTGTTGCCTACTAGCCTTGCAGCCATGTCTGTTTTTGTCGTAGTGATATGTTTTTTGCCCTGCATCCCCTCGCCTCAGTCGTGTTACCCCAGGGACTTTGTCAAAGGCTTTGGCGAAATCAAGCAGGATGGCATCTATCTGTGACTTGTTATCCATAGCTGTTATCCAGTCATGGACTGTCTCGATGAGTTGGCACTCACAAGACAGCCCTGACTGGAAACCATGTTGAAAGTGGAGGAGGATGTTGTGTTTGTGTAAGTGTTTCCACATGTTGCTAAGGATAATGTGCTCCATCACTTTGCAGAGGATGCATGTTAATGAAATGGGTCTGTAATTGGCAGGGTCTGATTTGAGGCTCTTTTTGTGTATTGGTGTTACTAGTGCCTGGAGCCAATCATCTGGAAGTTTGGAAGTGTTGTATGACTGCTGAAAAATGTGTGTGATAATTGGGGCTATTTCTGCTGCAGCCTCTTTGAGGACCCTAGCAGGTAATTCATCTGGGCCTGTAGCTTTATTTTGATTTATATTTTTCAGTTGCTTGACTACTCCGTCTATCCCAATTTCCAGGAAGGGGATATCGGAGTAGACGGATGGAGATAGTTTGGGGATGGGGTAGATTTCTTGGGTGAACACGGAGCTGAAATGGTTGTTAAGGGTATTTGCCTTGTCGCGATCATTTGTGATTATTTGGCCATTTGTTTGCAAAGTAGGGATGCTTGATGCTTGGATCCCTAGCTCCAATGCAAAATCCTGGCTACGCCAATGGGTGTAATACTTACACGACAGGCATTGACGATGTCTGTTTTTCATATCGTTTTTTTCTTTATTAACCCGCTTTGTGGAGGCACGAAGAAACAATGTTAAATGACTTAAATTTCACGCTGTCCCGCTAGGCGATCGCGGACAATTTGTAAAATTCCGAGGACCCGAGTGACATAGGTCGAAGTCAATGTGGACACGGGTGATCAAGACTGCGCTACTTCCGGTTTTGTAGTGCACGCGGACGTCGCAATTTTTCTTATGATTGTTGTGAACGTGGGTCTCTACCATTCATAGTCAAATCACAATAAACCAGGTATTACCAGTATTCAATGTTTCTACGAATAAACATACAGCTTGCAATACCTAACGTGAGAATATTCCTTTCTGGTGGTTTACTTTACATTTACAATAGACTAGTATACTAAAGTACAGACCGGCGGGTTATGCCTTTCGAACAGATTTATTTACTTATTAAGTTATTGGATCATGTCAGCTTTGGGGCGCACAGCTTATCTAGACCAGTCTACTATTATAAAGTACAGGTTTTGTAGTCAGGGTTCCTACTGTGTTAATGATCTATGGTTGACTACACTAGGCTACATGCTGGGCTCCTGTAGCATGCCGCATTATCATGCAGTACAAACACCCTAACAGTAACAAGCTAATCCTGACCATAACCTAACCTGGTAATCTGCCAGTCAATTGGCCTAAGTTATTAGGGCTATTTCAAAACGTTTTTACCACATTTTTTCGAAGTGTATGTGTTCGGAATGTCATTCTACATCACTTCCGGTACATAACAAGATAGATAAAAATAATTACCGGGGTAAATTGTGTTTTAGAGCAATTTAGTGCCGTAGAGTTGACGTAAATAAGCCAATGTCACAGTGTGCGAGCGGTTGGTGCATGCCAGACGCATCACGACCGCAAAAGTGATGTCTTGCAATATGCAAATATGTCCCCAAAACTAAGGCTACATCATTAATTTTTATTCTGTATAATGATTATTATAATGCAGATTTATTTGTTTTAAGCTTAAATAAAAAATGTAATTGCTAAATGCTTTTTATTTCAACTTCGCAGTGCACACACAATACATCGCCTTTGCACTCATGATGTGCCAACCGCTGGCACCCTATGACATCGGCTTCTTTACATCGACTCGATGGCATTAAATTGCTCTAAAACACAATTTAAAAAATTAATATCTCTACTTTGTACCGGAAGTAATGTAGAATGACATTCCAACACATACACATCGAAAAAAGGTGGTAAAACGTTTTGAAAAGGCCCTAATAATTTAGGCCAGTTAACTGGAACATTACCCCAAACCTTAATCCTGATCCTAATACAAACCCCTATTTTATAATAGTAGACTGGTCTAGATAAGCTATGTGCCCCAAAACTGATATGATCCGAGTTGTTTTTACTACAACCAACTTTGAATTGAAGTTGGTTACAAGTGCTAAATCCGTCCCACTGCAAATTTACCGCCACCTACAACTACAAGATTATCGCTGATAGGTGGGAGTAATGATCTTTATCATCGGTCCCTATCATCCATGCCATATTCATGGCATGTGCCATATTGCTTGCACAAGCTAAATTCGGTACCCTAATTCCTAAATTCTTACTACCTGGTGTCCCGTTGGAGTATGTCCTGACCTGGTCTCTAACACTCTAAGTTGGTACACCCAAAGGCAGGGTGGTGTGTGCACAGTGTGGCAGATGGGAGTAAGTTTGGTGAATTTGATAACCATTTATCATCAGTTTGATGAATTCAGTCCATATATTATCATTATACATGTGTGACCTATGTCCAACTTAATAATTTCAGCACAACAGTCTTCTATTGTGGCCACATTGTTTGTGACCCTTGAATACAACAGGCAGCAGTTGCGGCATTGACGATGTCTGCTATTCACATTAGTTTTTATGCAACAATTATCCGCTATATGGACTCTGAAGGCTGGAGACACATGCCTTCGCCTTTAAGGCTGATGCCTTAGTATCATAACAGTGCTAATCATGTATTATTGCCGTGTTGAGATTTGTGCATTTTGGTGTAAACGACTGCAAAAATGTTCGACTGCAGTAATGGCAGACTTTTATCATCGATGGCGATTTACCCGGGTGTGTTTTCAGGAGAGGAGCAAATTTCTCTCCTATTTTAGATGGGATTCGGCAGCTATGTCTGAAACATTGAGTTTCTCCAAGTCATACTTGATTCTAGATGACTTCCCCTTCTTTAGCCTTTGACTTTTAGTTCCAGGGATGTCAACAGTAGGTCGTGGTCACTTCCAATATCCGCTACAGGAAATGTTCTTGTTTTGGTTAAGTTCATACTAGATTGAAAGCATTTGCTGATCAGGATATGGTCTATCATGTGGTGTATGTCAAGTTGATTTCAAATTTCTGAATTCAACACTTCTTATTACTTGCAATTACCTGTCTGGGCCAGCGATCTGCCGGTCTAAAAAACAGGTAGCCGTGTCTGGTCAAGCATCAGGCAGGACCCAAGAAGGACACTGAAGTGTTATATTGTGTGGTTGTAGTTGGTCTACGATGAGTTCTAGCCTACATAAGAGTGAGGAGAAATGTGGGAAGAGGAAGGGAGGGAAGAGGACCAAGATGGGCCGCCTCACACATCCCGCAGTCATCAACGACAGCTACCAACAGGACGACTTCAAAGCACAGATGAAGGCTGCATTCACTCAACAGAAGCCACTGCAACATGGTGAGGTCTAGTGGCTGGGAAACCAGGCCCTTGGCCAGAAATATTTTTTGGCTAGTCTTGAATAAATCACAGATATGCTTTTTAGCACATGAACGGTTTGCACAAAAGCCATTCACGCCAGATACAGCCATTGTTCGTCAGTTCAATATTTTTCAATGAGAAACTAGTGTCATTTAAGCAAACTTAAATTTTTGGTCCCTTTCAGTTTGATTGATGTCACTACCAGCTGTACCATAGAAGTAATAGTTGATATAGTAACCGGCTAGCGCCTTCGAAAATCCACCAGACAGCAGTTTTGGATGAGTCATTTGCCTATCTTCAGGTCTGTGGCTAGGTCCATGTTGAGGTGTACTGGGGGTCGTGTCCACATGGTCTGACCCTATGAAGAAACCAAGTGTACAGTGTATCGGTTCCATTAAAATGGAAAAACTCAAGATATTTCTCATGTGTCAAGTTGGTAGTTGTATATCATGCATTGTTCTAGGATATGTTATGTCAGTGTAGTTTATAGATGGCTTGGATAGTTTGACACTTATAAAGTCATATTATCACTGAACTTCCTTAAAGGTGTTGAACTTTCAGAGCATCAAGCTGCCCTCCACATTGGCCTATGAAGACTCCTCCATATTGACCTTTAACCATTTGGTTCTATATTCAGAGATACAAGGCTATCCTCCATATTGACCATTTAGTTTTACAATCAGATATACAAGCTGTCCTCCATAATGACCATTGACCATTTGGTTCTATTTTCAGAGACACAGAGTGTCCTCCATATTGACCATTTAGTTCTATGCTCAGAGAGACAGACTGTCCTCCATGTTGACCATTTATTTCTAAGTTCAGAAAGATAGACCATCCTCCATATTGACCATTTACCATATAGTTGTACTTTGAGACAGTCGGGCTGTCCTCCATTTTGACCATTTACCATTTAGTTCTACTTTCAGACAGATAGCCCATCCTCCACATTGACACTGACAATTTATAAATAAAGTTGTCCCTTCAGAGACTCAGGCTGCCCTCCACACTGACCCGTTCACTTGCTGTGTGCTGCCCAACTTCCTGCAAGATGACAAGTTCTTGGAGGGGCTGCGAGATGAACTCATGGACCAGATCTTCTGTGAGAAGAACAACGACTTGTACAAGTTCCAACAGGTTTGTGGGTGCAAACAAGTAGTTTGTAGAAATAATTTTGTCAGCACTGAGTCAGTGTCATATCTGAATCTAATCCATTTCACACATTGAATTTAACTTTATCTTTACATAACTATGTAATTTGTATGCCATGTTCTGTACTTGTACAGTATTTAATTGAATAATTGTAAAAAATGATTGAATAATTAATTATGATTGGTTCAACCATTCATAGAACACTGCATATTTCAATGTTCCAGATGATATTGACCTGGTTTTTACCTGCATAGATATAAATAACTAACTCTATGAGATTCCAAAAGTCGATGACCAATCCAGACTGACTGATTCGGTTACTCCGCACATTTCAACAGTTTTAGACCAGATATCAACAGGTAACAAAACTAATTCTATACATGATGATAGTGTAGCTCTGACTAACTAACTCAGTCAAGTTGTTTCTCTGTTGTAGACGGATGACTTGAGGAAGTTGTCATCACCCCATGTCAGAGCAATCAGGTAATGGCCACCGCTGACCACCTGGCATGGGTGTTTGAACTGTTGTGATGTTAAGAATGGTCCTGGCTGCTGGTGTTATAGGGGTATAAAAGATGGATGGCAGAACTGTGGAGAAACTAATACATGGATCTAAAAAAGTGATATGTTCTCTCTGGTATGACTGTCTGCACCCACGGGTAGAAGTAACTCCCAAAGTCTAGGTGGCCAGGTTGTTTAAGGGTGTGCAGTAAGTGTATTGGGTGGTTTATTGATAGTGGCCCCACAATGATGTCTTTGAAGTGGTTAGTTGTATACAGTTGTTGGAAGCCAGTTAGTCGTCTCAGACACTTGACCTGCACTGATGATTAGACCATCAGTGATCTAGATTTTATGGTAGACCACCGGGCTACCTTTGTCTCCACAACTATAGTAGCCCGACAGTACTTAAGCTAGCCCCGGGCTGCCAGGCTACCACTATTTTGAACCCTGCTATGAGTAGCAGTGGTCACATGGTAGAGTGATGGACTATCAATTAAGGGGATGGTGGTTCAATGCCACCTGCCGCCATTTGAAAACTTAGGTCTGTTCGTAAGAGACACTAAAAGTCGGTAGTCCCTTCTATCTAGTGTCTATGCCAGGGGAAGTAAAAGATCCCACACAGGGGGTAAATGTGTAACCTGTAGTGGACTCACTAATGCTAGAGAAGGACAACTCGAAAGACTAAGCTAAAATACTTTAGCCACAAACATGTGGGTAACTGAGTGATGAGCTAACCGTAAGAAGATATATACACTGTATGTCGTGATGTGATGTAGACACTGGGTGTTGTAGACGAGTGATGGGTAGGCAGTTTCTGGAGTGGATGAGGGACGTCACTGGAATCCCACTCACTGACCGCATCAACATCATGTGCTCAAGATATGACTACACAGGTATAGTAGTAGTTGCTGTAGTAGTAGTAGTAGTGGTAGTGGTGGCACGGATGACCGACATTGTCATAGTATGTTGGATGACTGATGCTATCTACATCTTGTCAATTTGAATGAGTAGTTGTATGTATTTGGTGCAGGAGAACAGGGTCACGACCCCAGACTCTCAATCAACAATACCATGGTTCCAATTCAGTGCTGCTTTGTTAAAAACTTTTTGTTCAAGTCCACTCAGGTGTATGAATAAGTGCCTGGCTATAGGCAATGGTGGAAGCTTGTGTATGGATAGTTTTTGTGCCATAATTGTAGAAGGCTGAACACTTCCCAGAAAAGTCGAGATATGAGAATTTACCTTTTAGTGTGTCAGTCAGTCACTGAACTGTCTCCCCAAAAGTCCCTGTGATACATATAACCATACGTATAACCGCTGTACGTGTGCTTGCAGACGTTCTGCTGTGTCATGATGACGAGCTGGACACTCGGAGGATTGCGTTCATTCTCTACCTCATTCCCCCGTGGAGCGCCAGTGATGGCGGCACTCTTGACCTGTACAATATGGACGGTGAGTCATTACTTACTACTGGACATTTCTTTCAAGTTCACTCATCATCAGATCTCAGTTTACCACTTAAATTCGCCACATGTCTAATGAAATGTTTTGTTATTCAGTAAAGTAACAAATAACATCTATGGATAATGACCACCTGATTGTTTCAACCGTATAAGATCTGTTAATGAAGTGATGATGGTGTTGATGTGATGAATGTGTTGCGTGTCTAGAGCACGGCCAGGCAGACTCCATTGTGCGTTCCCTTGTGCCGCAACACAACAGTGTCGCATGGTTTGAAGTGACAGCAGCGTCACATCACCAGGTACGTCTTCCACCTGGCAGTTGTCTCTACAGGATGTTGTCATTTTTACATGTTTGCACTGACATGTTTCAGGCTCATTTGATGAAATAGTTGACATACCTAATAAATTTGCATATTGGTGTGTATGTACACATATCTACTTGCATGTTGTTTCCTCCGCCAGACCCATGTGTTGTGTTGTACATGTATCAGAAGTGTGTTGTGCGGTGTCAGAAATGTGTTGTGTTGTGCCGGTGTCAGAAGTGTGTTTTGTTTTGCAGGTGTCAGAAGTGTGTTGTGTTGTGCTGGTGTCAGAAGTGTGTTGTGTTGTGCAAGTATCAGAAGTGTGTTGTGTTGTGCAGGTATCAGAAGTATGTTGTGTTGTGCAGGTATCGGAAGTGTGTTGTGCAGGTGTCAGAAATATGTTGAGTTATATAGGTATCAGAAGTGTGTTGTGCAGGCTTCAGAAGTGTGTTGTGTTGTGCAGGTATCAGAAGTGTGTTGTGTTGTGCAGGTATCAGAAGTGTGTTGTGCAGGTGCCAGGAGTCGTGTTGTGTAGTGCAGTTGTTAGAAGTGTGTTGTGCAGGTGTCAGAAGTGTGTTGTGTTATGCAGGTATCAGAAGTGTGTTGTGCAGGTGTCAGAAATGTGTTGTGCAGGCTTCAGAAGTGTTTTGTGTAGTGCAGGCTTCAGAAGTGTGTTGTGCAGGTGTCAGAAATGTGTTGTGTTGTGCAGGCTTCAGAAGTGTGTTGTGTTAGCAGGTGTCAGAAGTGGTGGCCACAGACAAGATGCGTCTGTCTGTCCATGGCTGGTTCTACGCCCCCCCAGTCCCGCGACCCGCCCGCTATGTGGAGCGCCCTCTACCTCTCAGCTCTTACATTCATGTCGAGGTACGTCTCATGTGACCTGGTTGAAGTTTACTACTAGTGATGATGTGTCTAGCTACCAGTTTACTGTTGAGTGTCAGTAGCAGCATTGTGAGGCATGACAACAGAATGTAGCAGTAGCTGCATCCTTGTGACAAAGATCAGCTGATCATGCAGCATATGTTGCGCCTCTATAAATGACCCACCAGGTTTTAGTTAATACTAGCCAGGGATGCTCATTTGCAAACTTAATGTTAGCTGAGATAATTGAACAAACCTAATAGAGGCAGGACATTTAAGTGTGTCTGTGCGTGGGTGTTAACACATTACTAAGTATGTACATATATTTATTATTTTATTTGGAAACATTTATAAAAAGCACCGTGTGTCTGGATTAAAAACATGCTCAAAGGTGCTAAGAATATAAAATAAATACATATATAAATATGGGCAAAGTAATTAAGATAAATAAGTAGGTTAAATAAATGTAAAAATAAGTTAAATAAATAAACTAATTCAATAAATATGTTAAATACAACACTATATTGGCTTTACAAAATTAGACATGCATAAAGATTAAGAAGACAAGCAAACTTTAAAACATATTATTAACTTAGTTAAAAATGTGTAAATAGTCGACTTCATTTAAATGTCACCTCAGCTAGCCACACTGCTCTAAACGCTATGCAGTCGAGATGTGTCTTTAGCATAGAGTCTGTGTGTACTGGGTAGTGACGTTTAAGTGGATATTATCACCCTGAGCATCTATTGATCTGCAGGAGCAGATGATCTATGACTGGATCAACCCGATCTACCTCACCTCGGATGTCCAGGCTCAGATCCAGGAACGCTTTGAGAATGACTCCGAGATAGAACTGCAGGGATTCCTCAAGGTCAGTCCACAGCTCGAGACAATGTGGCACCAAATGACGACAATAACTTCTTGTATACCATGCTATATCGCTAGACAGTCCGATCACAGGTGCTGGAGTCTGTGCTGTTCACACACTTGTTAAAATGCACACAGTGACTAGTAAAGCAATCTAAATATTACAATATTACAAAGCAGATCATAAGCCAAGCTTCTACATCTACAGCTGTGCACTGTGTGGGAAGTGGTTGTGTGACACTGTGTGGGAAGTGGTTGTGTGACACTGTGTGGGAAGTGGTTGTGTGACACTGTTGGGAAGTGGTTGTGTGACACTGTTTAGGAAGTGGTTGTGTGACACTGTGTGGGAAGTGGTTGTGTGACACTGTGTGGGAAGTGGTTGTGTGACACTGTGTAGGAAGTGGTTGTGTGACACTGTGTAGGAATTGGTTGTGTGACATTGTGTAGGAAGTGGTTGTGTGACACTGTAGGAAGTGGTTGTATGACACTGTGTAGGAAGTGGTTGTGTGACACTGTGTAGGAAGTGGTTGTGTGACACTGTGTGGGAAGTGGTTGTGTGACACTATAGGAAGTGGTTGTGTGACACTGTAGGAAGTGGTAGTGTGACACTGTGTAGGAAGTGGTTGTGTGACACTGTGTAGGAAGTGGTTGTGTGACACTGTGTAGGAAGTGGTTGTGTGACACTGTAGGAAGTGATTGTGTGACACTGTGTAGGAAGTGGTTGTGTGACACTGTGTAGGAAGTGGTTGTGTGACACTGTGTAGGAAGTGGTTGTGTGACACTGTGTAGGAAGTGGTTGTGTGACACTGTAGGAAGTGATTGTGTGACATTGTATAGGAAGTGGTTGTGTGACACTCAAACTGTACAACCAGCAATTTCACATCACACCTCACTGTGTCTTGAAGAAGTCTGTGATGTTGTCTGCTCTGCCAGGACAGCCTGTCTGATGCAGTGCCCCTGCAGCAAGTTCTATACGGTCAGTGCTGCTTCCAGCAGAGGTGCATCGCTCGCACCCAGAGCAAACCCAATGATGTTCTTTATCTGGAGCAGTGCGTCCCTCACTGTGATGGTAGGAAAAGTCTCGGGTTCATTGTCTCCACTGTCATCCACCTGTCATCCAACTCCACTCGTGCTTGGGTGACAATCACGGCTTCCCAGTCATCGCCACTGTAGTAACCTGCATTCATCTCCAGTGTGACCTTTTAGACAGCACCACGTGTCTCGCACCCAATCATGTTGTTGCAAACTTGTATGCTTGGTGGAACTTCTAGCCTCCCGTTTTGGTGGGTTGTTAAACACAGTATGATACGCTACAGTGCCTGTGTTTCGCGTGTTTGCGCTACTTCAAGTTTCCAGTCTAGCGTCAGATCTTTCTCTTCCGCTAGCAGTTTTAAGCATAACTGGGCAGAACTGCATTTGTCAATTACCTGGTTTCGAATATATTCGTCTACATTGTCACCATATTTGCACGAGACCGCAAGTTGTCTCAGTCTGGTCACAAACTGTGCAATGGTTTCATCTTTGCGTTGTTCTGCACGGTGAAATATGTGCCTGTTGAACAATAAATTTGATTTAGACGTGAAATGTGCTGTTAGTTGGTCTTAGCCTGGGTGTATGTGGTACCTGTGTCGGCTAATGTGTCAAAGATATCCTGTATTGCTTCTCCGGCTGTGTGCTGTAACAAGTCCCTCTTCTGCCCATCATTGGAGCAGCCAGTAGCACTCCATGTGTTTCGTAGCCATTTGTGCCATCTTTCTGCTGTTGTCGACGGCTTGGTGTGCGGATCAAATGTCATAATTTGACTGACATTTATCGGAATAGCCATGGCAATGAACTGCTGCTACAAGTTCAGGTTTATCCTCGTCGCCAAATGTTATATTTTAACAGAGTAATTCATGACCAGCACCAACATGCTTGTTAAACGTGGCTGACGGCTGCATAACACCTTTATTCTTCATCTGGAGGGAGCCATTATTAATTATGTTAACAGCGAGTGATTATTATTACATATAATCTAATGTGCAGAATACTGCACTATCTTTGCTATGTAAATTGCTATATGTCTATGACAGTGTGGTAAACTCAAGATTAAATCGGACATTTAAGATAAGAAACTTCAAAGGTATAATGCAAGAAATTTATGACCTGATTTTCCTAGTATTCAACAGTCATCCTTCGTTAGAATATTATTCTTATGTCCAGTCCCCAATCTAGGCTAGAGCTGTTTAGCCAGTTTGGCTAAAGGTTCAAATTTTCTTTAGCCAAATGAGATTTTGTTTAGCCACTTTTGTAAGCATACCCGGTAATTTACGTTGATAAAATTTCACAAATCAAAATACACTGGATACATATACATTAATGTAACGCATGTAGATAGTCACAACACCAATATATCAAACGAAAATATTTTAATTACAGTTATAAAAGAAGATATTGAATTGAAAAATTTATTTTCAACAACTACTACATTATAAATACAGTGCATACAATACAAATTGTTGAGAGAGAAAAGGGTAAAAGAAATACAATATTTATCATGTTTACCCTTATAATTTCTTAATTTCATACATAAAGCATCTGAACAGTGCAGTAGAAGGTGCGACAACACTATTTATGTGTGTAACCATACAACATTTTAAATAAAAAAAGACATTGTGACATTTATTGAAAAAAAACTTTTATAACAATAAACAAACTGAATGTTTAATTTTGTTATCTAATTTATGTTGGCAAAAATGGTCTAGGACTAACACATAACTATTCAACAGTCTATCTGTATAACACTTTTTGAAATGATAACATTTTTACAACTAATCAGTGAATTATCGAGGGAGTTCCAAAGTTTAACTCCAGTAACAGAAATACACATACTTTTTAAGTTAGTATGTACATAGATTTGCTTGAACTTACATTTATGCTGGATGAATATCATGAATCATATATTTTGAACATTTTTTTACATTCATTGGTAATGTATAACAATATGCCTTAAACATAATTATATCAATTTTTAGCTTTAATCAGTTTTTAGCTTTACAAGATCTGGTAATTTAAGAATACACTATGTACATTGTGAAAGAGTAAATTTGTGTGATCAAATCTTTTGGCACCACAAATTAATCTTATTAATCCCTTTTCTGTAATAAAACTAAACAATGAATATTTATAGCATATGTGTTACCCCATACTTCAGCACAATACATAATATATGGCATGAAAAGAGAATAGTACAAAATATGCATACTATGTTTGTTAATCAAGGAACTGGCTCTATACATAATAGCACAACATTTTGACAGTTTAGATCTTACTGATAAAATGTGACTTTTCCAATTTAATTTGCATTCAATTACTACACCTAAAAATTTTGTGGAATTTTCTCTATTGATTTTCTCCTTATTTATTCTATCACAAATATCTGCAGTTATTCTGCGATTACCAAAAAAAGCATGTAATTTGTTTTTGATATATTAAGAGACAATCTACTAACAGAAAACCACGTCTGCAGTTGTTCTAATCCACCATTCATCATCCGAACAAGTTCATTTAAGTCTCTATCACAACATAATAGATTTGTATCATCAGCAAATGTATCATCAGCAACTTTCCAGATGTCATTAATATATATGATAAATAATTTGGTCCCAAAATGGAACCCTGTGGGACACCACACGACACATTTAGTATTTCTGAATGATAGTTATTAAAACTGACAAACTGTTTTCTATTTTTTAAATAACTCTGAATCCATTCCTGTGCGACACCATGCAAACCATAGAAATGCAGTTTTTTACACAGTATATCATGATCAACAGTATCAAAGGCCTTTTTTAGGTCAATAAATACTCCAACAGTCCATTTATTTTTTCTAATGAAGTTTTAATTTCTTCTACCAAATCTAAAAGAGCCTCAGTTGTTGACATGCTAGATCTAAACCCATAATGACTTGGACTGAGTATGTTACATTTATTAAGGAACATGTCCAATCTGTTGTTATATAGTTTCTCCAGAATGTTTGAGAATTGTAATAAAGATATTGGCCTGTAATTTGTAAAAACGTTTTTTTATCCAGACTTATATAGTGGAATAACTTGAACTATTTTCATTTTGTTTGGAAAAACACCTGTTTGAAATGAAACATTACATATATGAGCAAATGGCTTAACTATTTTGGAAATTACTTTCTTAAGCAGGCTCATGCTAATGTCACTTAAATCAGTTGATCTTTTATTTTTACAATTTTGAACAGTTCTAATAATCTCTAGGTCATCAACTGGATCTAGAAACATAGTATGTTCCATGTTTCTTCTAAGTAATCATAAATAGTTGTATTGTTTTTAGGTAAGGGGATATTTTTGGCTAGGGGGATAACATTTGTAAAGAAGTTATTAAATCCATTAGCAATATCTTCTTTCTTTGAAATTCTCTTGTTGTTTTTTATAAAGTATTCTTGATATGTTGGCTTATTTTTGCGTTTATTTATTACTTCATTTAGTATTTTCCAGGTCTCTTTAACATTTGCTTTTTGTTTTTCTAACAATGAGCTATACTAGTTTAAAGTTCACCAAACAACTGATCTGTATGTTACAGATCACTCACTGTCCCGGTGAATGGGTTAGTTGTAACAGTTAAATTCACCAAATAACGGATCTATGTTACAGATCTCTTACTGTCCCGGTGTATAGGTCAGTTGTAACGGTTAAGTTTGAACACCAAACAACTGATCTGTATGTTAGAGATCTCTCACTGTCCCAGTGAATGGGTCAGTTGTAACAGTTAAGTCCACCAAACAACTGATCTGTATGTTACAGATCTCTCACTGTCCCAGTGAATGGGTCAGTTGTAACAGTTAAGTTCACCAAACAACTGATCTGTATGTTACAGATCTCTCACTGTCCCGGTGAATGGGTCAATTGTAACAGTTAAGTTCACCAAACAACTGATCTATATGTTACAGATCTCTTACTGTCCCTGTGATGGGTCAGTTGTAACAGTTAAGTTCACCAAACAACTGATCTGTATGTTTCAGATCTCTCACTGTCCCGGTGAATGGGTCAGCTGTAACAGTTAAGTTCACCAAACAACTGGTCTGTATGTTACAGATCTCTCACTGTCCCAGTGATGGGTCAGTTGTAACAGTTAAGTTCACCAAACAACTGGTCTGTATGTTACAGATCTCTCACTGTCTCAGTGAATGGGTCAGTGGTAACAATTAAGTTCACCAAACAACTGGTCTGTATGTTACAGATCTCTTACTGTCCCAGTGAATGGGTCAGTTGTAACAGTTAAGTTCACCAAACAACTGATCTGTATGTTACAGATCTCTTACTGTCCCAGTGAATGGGTCAGTTGTAACAGTTAAGTTCACCAAACAACTGATCTGTGTGTTACAGATATCTCACTGTCCCAGTGAATGGGTCAGTGGTAACAATTAAGTTCACCAAACAACTGATCTATATGTTACAGATCTCTCACTGTCCCTGTGATGGGTCAGTTGTAACAGTTAAGTTCACCAAACAACTGGTCTGTATGTTACAGATCTCTTACTGTCCGGTGAATGGGTCAGTTGTAACAGTTAAGTTCACCAAACAACTGGTCTGTATGTTACAGATCTTTCACTGTCCCAGTGATGGGTCAGTTGTAACAGTTAAGTTCACCAAACAACTGGTCTGTATGTTAAGATCTTTCACTGTCCCAGTGAATGGGTCAGTGGTAACAGTTAAGTCCACCAAACAACTGATCTGTATGTTACAGATCTCTCACTGTCCCAGTGAATGGGTCAGTTGTAACAGTTAAGTTCACCAAACAACTGATCTGTATGTTACAGATCTCTCACTGTCCCGGTGAATGGGTCAATTGTAACAGTTAAGTTCACCAAACAACTGATCTATATGTTACAGATCTCTCACTGTCCCTGTGATGGGTCAGTTGTAACAGTTAAGTTCACCAAACAACTGGTCTGTATGTTACAGATCTCTTACTGTCCCAGTGATGGGTCAGTTGTAACAGTTAAGTTCACCAAACAACTGGTCTGTATGTTACAGATCTTTCACTGTCCCAGTGATGGGTCAGTTGTAACAGTTAAGTTCACCAAACAACTGTCTGTATGTTACAGATCTTTCACTGTCCCAGTGATGGGTCAGTTGTAACAGTTAAGTTCACCAAACAACTGATCTATATGTTACAGATCTCTCACTGTCCCAGTGAATGGGTCAGTTGTAACAGTTAAGTTCACCAAACAACTGATCTGTATGTTACAGATCTCTCACTGTCCCGGTGAATGGGTCAATTGTAACAGTTAAGTTCACCAAACAACTGATCTGTATGTTACAGATATCTCACTGTCCCAGTGACGGGTAAGTTGTAACAGTTAAGTTCACCAAACAACTGATCTGTGTGTTACAGATCTCTCACTGTCCCAGTGAATGGGTCAGTTGTAACAGTTAAGTTCACCAAACAACTGATCTGTGTGTTACAGATATCTCACTGTCCCAGTGAATGGGTTAGTGGTAACAATTAAGTTCACCAAACAACTGATCTATATGTTACAGATCTCTTACTGTCCCGGTGATGGGTCAGTTGTAACAGTTAAGTTCACCAAACAACTGATCTGTATGTTACAGATCTCTCACTGTCTCAGTGAATGGGTCAGTGGTAACAATTAAGTTCACCAAACAACTGGTCTGTATGTTACAGATCTCTCACTGTCTCAGTGAATGGGTCAGTGGTAACAATTAAGTTCACCAAACAACTGGTCTGTATGTTACAGATCTCTTACTGTCCCAGTGAATGGGTCAGTTGTAACAGTTAAGTTCACCAAACAACTGATCTGTATGTTACAGATCTCTTACTGTCCCAGTGAATGGGTCAGTTGTAACAGTTAAGTTCACCAAACAACTGATCTGTGTGTTACAGATATCTCACTGTCCCAGTGAATGGGTCAGTTGTAACAGTTAAGTTCACCAAACAACTGATCTGTATGTTACAGATCTCTCACTGTCCCAGTGAATGGGTCAGTTGTAACAGTTAAGTTCACCAAACAACTGATCTGTATGTTACAGATCTCTCACTGTCCCAGTGAATGGGTCAAGTTGTAACAGTTAAGTTCACCAAACAACTGATCTGTATGTTACAGATATCTCACTGTCCCAGTGATGGGTCAGTTGTAACAGTTAAGTTCACCAAACAACTGATCTGTGTGTTACAGATCTCTCACTGTCCCAGTGATGGGTCAGTTGTAACAGTTAAGTTCACCAAACAACTGATCTGTATGTTACAGATCTCTTACTGTCCCGGTGATGGGTCAGTTGTAACAGTTAAGTTCACCAAACAACTGATCTGTATGTTACAGATCTCTCACTGTCCCTGTGATGGGTCAGTTGTAACAATTAAGTTCACCAAACAACTGATCTGTATGTTACAGATCTCTCACTGTCCCTGTGATGGGTCAGTTGTAACAATTAAGTTCACCAAACAACTGATCTATATGTTACAGATCTCTTATTGTCCCTGTGATGGGTCAGTTGTAACAATTAAGTTCACCAAACAACTGATATGTATGTTACAGATATCTCACTGTCTCAGTGAATGGGTCAGTTGTAACAGTTAAGTTCACCAAACAACTGATCTGTATGTTACAGATCTCTTATTGTCCCTGTGATGGGTCAGTTGTAACAATTAAGTTCACCAAACAACTGATCTATATGTTACAGATCTCTTACTGTCCCTGTGATGGGTCAGTTGTAAAAGTTAAGTTCACCAAACAACTGATCTGTATGTTACAGATCTCTCACTGTCCCGGTGAATGGGTCAATTGTAACAGTTAAGTTCACCAAACAACTGATCTGTATGTTACAGACCTCTCACTGTCCCTGTGATGGGTCAGTTGTAAAAGTTAAGTTCACCAAACAACTGATCTATATGTTACAGATCTCTTACTGTCCCTGTGATGGGTCAGTTGTAAAAGTTAAGTTCACCAAACAACTGATCTGTATGTTACAGATCTCTCACTGTCCCGGTGAATGGGTCAATTGTAACAGTTAAGTTCACCAAACAACTGATCTGTATGTTACAGACCTCTCACTGTCCCTGTGATGGGTCAGTTGTAAAAGTTAAGTTCACCAAACAACTGATCTGTGTGTTACAGATCTCTTACTGTCCCGGTGAATGGGTCAGTTGTAACAGTTAAGTTCACCAAACAACTGATCTGTATGTTACAGATCTCTTACTGTCCCGGTGAATGGGTCAGTTGTAACAGTTAAGTTCACCAAACAACTGATCTGTATGTTACAGATCTCTTACTGTCCCGGTGAATGGGTCAGTTGTAACAGTTAAGTTCACCAAACAACTGATCTGTATGTTACAGATCTCTCACTGTCCGGTGAATGGGTCGGTTGTAACAGTTTTTAAATTTTCTTGAATTCTTAATATAGATGTTAATATATTTTTGTACGTTTTGTAAAAAAATTCTGCTTCTGTAGATCTCAGTACAATGAATGCTTTATATAACCTATTTTTCTTTGTGCAAGCACATTTTAAACCATTGGTGAACTGTCACACCTATAGTCACAACCTTCCCCAGGATTGGAAAAGACTCAAGGGCTGGATATTTCACCTTGGCATAAAATGCCTCCTGTGTCTTTCCGGCAGCTTGGAACAGAAGCCCACGCATGGCAATCCACTTGAGCTTGGCATCGGTGTATCTCCTCATCATCACCATACACATTCAAGGCACACAGGTGGGCGCATGTGCTTGAATCTCCACCAGAGAGAGCGTTGTGGTGTAGTGGAAGTCGTGTTTGTCCACAGAGTTCATCCACAAAATCTCTTCTGCCATCTTCTCCATTGCGTTAGAGGAACCCGTGTAGTTGATAATGCAGTCACTGTGCTGATCATACCATTGTTTGAAATTGTCAGTGTCCCGGCCTCCGTACCGTGCCACAGCACACGCATACCTCTGACAGCACAATGACAGGATGGTGAAGTCTGTCACCAGTCCTTTCACCATCTCCACAACACATCCAATGCCGTAGAGAGAACTGTGTACCCCGGGTCATCCAGGATCCATCAAAACTCACCGTGAGGTCCATCACACCAGATTGTTTAGACATGGTATGATGTAAATCAGTTCACTTTGTTTGGATATGGACAGGAAACACAGTTTTGCAAGACTTCTATCTTGGTTGTCATCATCCTATATGTGACTTCTGTGTCATGCCAATGTGCATGTTCACATTGTGATCACCGGTATTTTGACACCTGAAACAACGAAATGGCAACCATTAGGAAAACTGACAATGTTATGTAATGATTTGGTATAATAAAACACCTGATTTTCATATATCAACACATAATCAACAGTTTCGGTGCTGAAAACCCGACTACTGGTCACCCAACCTGGACAACGAAACATAAACAAAGCTCCGATCATTTTATCGCTCATTCAGTTGTATTTCGAACATAATGTAAACTTACCATCAGTTCAATGCCATAAGTGTCCAATCCAACGATATATATAAGCACAAACTTAATCCGTAGTAAACAGCTACAATGTCCAAGGCGCCGCCATTTTTGAAGGTCCACAGATAATGAACTTAAATCACGAAAAACTTAAAAAATTCTATGCAAACCCATGTCAGAATTACCCTGGATTCATAGCTGAGATATCAAAGAATGAGTGGGAATTAGTCTCTTAACCCATTAGGCCCTAGGATTTTATTAAGACATGCCCTCTTGTTCCCAGGATTTTTGGAACTTTGAGCGATTTTTCCTCTATGTGTTAATAAATCTGTAGAAAAAATATATTCAATATTGTTAATTACAAGTTGTGTTTATTTTGAAGAGAACTAATTTCTCCACATGCCTGTACACATAGAAATATGATTTGGTCATAAAATGTTGACACTTGATCACAGTTTGCAAAGCAAATAATAAATTTGTAAAAATATTTTGAAAGTTATTCTAATTAGCGACTGACATTTGAAATTGAACCCCTGCTACTACATTATTCAAACCAGTGAATAAAATGCAGCTATATATGTTAGCTTTGAAACAATGAAAACATTATAACATTCTGATGGTTATTTTTAAAATTACACTATAGTTTGTCAGGCAAAATATATGAAAACATTTTCGAAATGGCCGACATTGTGTTATACAGGCATGTATTGAAATATCTCTGTAATAAAGCCATTGAATCAATCAAATTAGTTGCAACTGTGTTTATTAACAAACAAAACATTGTGTCTGTTCATGCTGCAAGCTAGAAGCCATAGTGCTCCCTGAAACATGGTCCTGACTTACACAGGGACACCCGACACAGCGAACATCCATATGATGTTTCGACACATCGCTTCGACGGCGTGCGCCTGTTTGCAGAAATGCATGCCTGACATGCCTTCTTCCGTCCTTCAAAGAGGACGAGGTCGTGTCCTTTGATAATGTTCCTCTCTAGGACACTGGCGACTTCATGGATCGACCCCTTTGGCCGCTCGCTTGCGCGACGAGAAATTGTCGCACATCTGGTGCATCACTGCCATCCTGAAGGTCAACAGTGACCACTCTCGTTGGTTGCTTGGCAGTGGCCTGTTTGCCAGACACTTCAGGATGTACGCGTTGACCATGGCAAAATTGAAGAGGCCGAACAAGACGTACTTCCACCACTTCCTTCCAGCGCGACCGACGTTGTAGTAACCCCGGAACTGGTCTAGATGATCCACCCCTCCCATGTTCCGGTTGTAGTCCACAATCATCTCGGGCACAATGATCAGGTCATTTGGGGTGTAACGGGTTCGGGGTTTTACGGTGTCCCTGCCAGCCAGTGGTGTTCGTTGCCACAACAAACACGTCTCGCCTGTCGTACCACCGACAGAATATGATGTCGCGATCTGCTGACAGCTTTTCACTCTGCCCCTTCTGCAGTGCCGTGTCCGAGATCTGTTTTGGCAGGCCGCGACTGTTCTTCCGAATGGTGCCGCAGAAGTACGTGTCGGCATCATGCAGATCACGGATCAGGCCGAGGGATGAGTAGAAGTTGTCAGCGTAGAGGTGATGGTTACGCAACAAGTAGCTTGATGACAGCTTCATGACGATGTTGTATGTCAGCCCCATCCCTTCTGCAAGATGATCATCGCGCCCGGTGTAAACATCCAGGGCCAAGCAGTACCCAGTGCGTGCATCGCACAACACCCACAACTTGATGCCCCACTTGATGGGCTTCATCGGCATGTACTGCTTCCAGCGCAGCCGACCATTGTACTTGATCATGGCCTCGTCGATTGACAAGGCAACACCAGGCGCAAACAGACAAGGAAAGTTCTGCTGCAGTGTCGACAGGAATGGCCGAACCTTTCCCAGCTTGTCAGCATGATCTTCCGTTGCTGGATCTGTCACGTGGATGTAGTGCATCAGCTGCTCGAACCTGTTTCGAGTGATCCGGGAGCTGATGTATGAACAGTTCAGTGCCGGATCAGTTGACTAGTAATCTCGGTACTGGGGCCGCTCGTTGACTCCCATCAGGATGAGGATGCCAAAGAAAAAGCGCATCTCATCCTCCGTTGTGTCTGCCCACAAGCGACCTCCATGCACCACAGCGTATGCATTTGTTGATGTCGCCATGTCCGCAAAGAAGTTGCGACCAAGGACCGCTAGCAGAAGTCAAGTTCTGGTGCATAGAAGGGGATGTATCCGAGGAGTGGGCATCGCCATCGACCAACCCGGTGGTGGATATCCATGGGCTGGACGACCCATATCCCTGCCATGCCCTCGGCCACGCCCTCGCCCACGAAGTTCTTTGTTGTATGTGCTGGGTCCAGGTAGTTCTGCAGTGTCACACGATTCATCTGAACTCGACACGAGAGGCGGGTCAGGCTCCTGAAATAGCAAAAGAAAAATTCATATGTCACATAGTACTCAGGGATTTGCTAAGTATGATAAACTGTATTTCTTACAAAATTATCAAGTAGCACGCACTAGACAAAACCTTTATGTACTCATGCAAAATTAAAAACCACATATTACCTTTATATAATGTGTGTATTTAAAACAGTGTTAAAGGATTCTCTTGCCCTACGTTGTATTGTATAATGTCTATTTGTGTTGTTTTGAGTTGTTTGAAATGGTATAGTGTATGTGTGTTTTGTGTGAAATACTGGTTGAAGAAAACAGAATTCTTCTTCGTCTTCTTCTTTTTTTCTTCCTGTAATGAAAAAAGAGACAACATAAATAAATTGAAATGAGAGAAATATAAAATAATTACGAAAATTTAATTATAAACAATTATGAAATGTGAACAATATGAAACATCATCAAACACAATAGCTGGCGGCTGAGGTTAGAAGTAACATCAACAGAACAGAAGTGCAACACATCCAGACAAAAACTGCCAGGTACACATGTACTCGGCACTGACACTGACAGCTGTCAGAATTTGACAAAAGTGTATTCAGCATAGAAATGTCTAATTATTAGTTATTCATACAAGTCATTGTTTGGATGAAATATGTCATACATCCAGATATTGTCAACAACAGTATATAACATGAGTGTAAAAATAACACAAGTGACGGAATCGATGTACATCGAACGGTCATAGTCCAGCTCAGTCGATGCCGAAGCGATGACATTGACAGCCAACTTTTAGCGACACGATTGTAGCAATAATTCTTACAGAAAAAACTACTTACATGGTCATCAATTTCCACATCTGATCCGCCTTCCATTTCACCATCATCGCTATCACTGTCACACACCATCTTCAATTGCAAAGTTTGACGAAAAAACACTGGAAGAAAATCGGTGTAAATACAAATATTCAAATATTCAATATGGCAACCTATCCACGTGACTAGCTGGTGTTGTTGCAAACTGTATCCGCTAGGTTGTGTTAACATTTGGGAGCGTTTAGTGCAGTAGTTAATCGCCAGGAATTTTTTGAATACAAGGTCCTGTGTCTGGTCCTGTGGGCAGAGCGGCCGTTGTAGGATCTAATCGGTTAAGTATCCGCAAGATGGGGCCACCGCTAGAGGCTTTATCTCCACCGGATGCTTTCGGGTGCTCTGGGGAGGAGCCACCCAGACGCTTTCGGATGCGTGGGGTCTAATGGGTTAAACTGTGATGGTAGAAATCAGTCCGCTGCGTCTTCCGTTCTTTCTGTTCCTTCTTGCGTGACTGGGTTGTCATCGATGTCAGGTGCATTCCACACGATAGCTTGGCTAGGACTGCAATGTCAAGCTCATCGTGTGTCATGCTGAGGTACTGCAATTAGACGTGACTAAACATTCATCAGGAGAATACCGAGTGTGGTAACAAGGCTGCACATCATTCAGCTTGCAGCTACAGGTGACATGGAAATCTGAACACGTTTTCGGGGTCATCACCGGCACCAGCGTGGCCCCGAGGCATGATGACATCTGTCAAATGTTCCAGTCCCTCCACGCATGTCACCAACACTGTCACCGTTGACAGATCTGTTCACTTCCTCATCCAAGACCAAGTCCATTCCGGGTCACACTCAAAGTAATCATCCTTCGATTCAGACAAGTCCGAATTGCTCTCACCATCACCAATTGGTCATTTGTTGAAGTACTCATTCGCAAGGTCACGGATGATGTCAGCATTGGCAATATCCTGAATATTTCCCATATGACACTTTCATATGCCCATTGTTTTTTGTGTCCAGTCACTCTTTGTCAGAGTAATTGTGATCATCTAACTATCTCAAACACTATGAGTAAGTGTGCTCACCATGGGTTTTTGTCTCCTTGACAGCACATGCTTCACTGCCGATTAATTTTTGAGGCCTGTTTTGTCTGTTTTTTCCTGCTTCTCCGGGTTTCAATCACATCGAGCTGGCATCTCTTGTAGATGTCAACTTGACATTGGTTTCTCTTCACAGTGAAGTAATTTGACACTCTCCTAAATTTGGCATACCAATATGCTCTCTGGTACTCGACCTCATTTTGCATCTGTTTTGCAGCTCATTCAGAGATTGCACGGTTTGCAGCGGCATTCTTGTTTGTCGTCAGTCGGATTTTTGTCATTTGGTGGGCAGGAGCCCTGAGACACATTTCGAGTAGCTGTTGTAATACAGCCCTGTCTGTGTGTTCTGTACAGACCACATGCTTTTAGATGTTGCGACCTGTGCCATCAGTTACTGCAAGTTCCACTTTTGCAAACAATTCCTATACTTGAACTTATGAACATTTACTCAGTGCCATGTCTGCAAGTCACGTGGTACTACAAATTGCCTTAGTTCACCCTGACACTTTACTTTTTGTGGTACTTACTTGTGGATTTCATCTCTGTCATCGAGTGGACCATCAGTACAGTTGAATTCATACTCCACCAACTCCACAACATGATGATTAATAAATTGGTTCAAATCCATCATGTTCAGTTATGCCTTTAATCTGTGATCTTGTGATGTCAGCAAACAAAGGGATATGTATCAGCCACATGGCCAGCATCCGACAACGTTTGTTCTTGGTCCGGTTGAGTGAATTGTCTCGCGTTGCTGGTACCGATGAAACTTATCCCGCATGCTACGCAATTGCAGGTCAATCACCGTATCGTGATCGGCTTTCGATTGCCGTCTTCGGTCATCGGTGTCACTTAAAATTGAGGCCACCTGGGCTTTCAACGTACCGTTCTCCGTTTTGAGGTCTGCGATCGTGGCGTGGCAGTACTCCAGCGACCTAGTCAAGCTGGCCACCGGCACCACAAGCTGGTCAAGCTGGCCACTTGCACCACAAGCTGGCCACCTGCACCACAAGCTGGTCGAGCACCTCGAGCTACTGTAGCCGCTCCATAATTACATCGAGTTTCGATGTAATCGTGGCTAAGTCGCTGACCGACCGATCCTTTTCGGTGCCATTCGGCAGCAGCTCCAGTTCGCGCACTGGCGTAGTCTTCATTTTCGCTAACCTTCTATCTCCCCTCGTTTTCACGCATGGTGAGGTAGTCGCAGATGTAGACGCCATGCTTACAGCTCTTATGCAGGTTGTGTAGAGATATTGAGCTATTTATATTTATTATAATATTTTTTGTTTTAAATCTACGCTGCACCGAATTTTACGCTGTCGTCTATGGTTCAAGGTTGAAATGTAGACATGCTCTGCTTTCCTTAGTATGAAATACGACCGCCTAATCTTACAGGGGATATCCTTCAAAATGCAGTGAGAACAAAGTAGTTTATTGCTGTTTTGTTTTATGACATTCATGCATTGACAAGACAACAAATCCACATGACATGCCGTATTGGCCACATACTGCTTGATGACAGAGTCCTCACCCTCAAGCCCACATGACATGCCATATTGGCCACACACTGCTTGATGACAGAGTCCTCACCCTCAAGCCCACATGACATGCCATATTGGCCACATACTGCTTGATGACAGAGTCCTCACCCTCAAGCCCACATGACATGCCATATTGGCCACATACTGCTTGATGACAGAGTCCTCACCCTCAAGCCCACATGACATGCCATATTGGCCACATACTGCTTGATGACAGAGTCCTCACTCTCAAGCCCACATGACATGCCATATTGGCCACATACTGCTTGATGACAGAGTCCTCACCCTCAAGCCCACATGACATGCCGTATTGGCCACATACTGCTTGATGACAGAGTCCTGCCCTCAAGCCCACATGACATGCCGTATTGGCCACATACTGCTTGATTCAATTCAATTCAATTTATTTCAAAACACACAACATTAAAAAGCAAGCAATACAAATACAAATAATAATAAGTCACATGGTACGAATGAAATACAATTAAGAAATATGTTTTGAAAAGGAGTAGACATGAAGTGAAACACTTATATGTGTCTACCCCTGTGAACACTTTTCATCAAAAATGATAAGTGGCAATTCTTAGTTTTTAATAATTGTAATGATGCTGTTACACAACAAATAAATACGTGCACACAACAAATGTTAATTTGTCGTTATAAATATGTATATTTACATGATATATTTGCCTATGAGAATATTAGTGTAATGACGTTTAAATGTATATTTGGACATTATGGTAACAAGCGATTCGTTGAGAGAATTCCACAATTTCACGCCGAGTACAGGTATGGACATAGCTCTCATATTTATGCGGACTTTTCTCTGATAAATTGATGTGTTCTACGTGCAGAATATAATGGAATAGATTTTATGAATAACTGTTGAAGATCGTATGGTAAAACATTATGATAGGCATCAAACATAAATAAAATTGTTTTTAGTTCAACTATATCATTGAATTTAAGAATGCGATATTCATAGAATAGGTTATTTGTATGGTCCCATCGATTGGCACCGTGGATCAGTCTAATTACTCTTTTCTGTATTAATATAATACATTGTATGTTTGTCACATATGTGTTTCCCCATATTTCACAACAATACATTAAGTGAGGTAAAAATAATGAACAATATAGAATACGCATGCTGGAGCGGTCGATACAATGGCTAACTTTGTATATAACAGATGCTACTTTCGATAGCTTTTACCATGTTAATGTGGTTCTTCCAGTTTAACGATTCATCAATTAAGACGCCAAGAAATTTAGTGGCTTGAACTCTCTGTATAGTAACATTATTGATAATGATGGCGATATCTTGTTGATGGGTATATCTGCCAAATAATATATAATTAGTTTTAGCAATATTTAATGACAGCTTGTTTACACAAAACCACTTGTACATTTTATCAAGCTCCGTATTTAGTTCTCTTACTAAATCTGGTAATTTACTATGACTATGAAATATATTTGTGTCGTCTGCGAATAAAATAAACTTCAGTAGCTTCGACACATTACACATATCGTTAACATATATTGTAAACAATAGCGGACCTAAGATAGAACCTTGAGGAACACCACACTGTATTGGTAAAAGTTCAGATTTATGTCCTTCATAACTAACGTATTGCATTCTGTTTGATAAATAACTCCTTATCCATTGGTAAGCAACTCCGCGAATACCATAGAATTCCAGTTTCGTACATAACAGTTGGTGGTCTACTGTATCAAAAGCCTTTTGTAGGTCGATGAATACACCAATAGAGTGTTTTCGTTTATTTAAGGAATTTGTAATTTCAGACACTATTTTTACAAGTGCATGTGTAGTGGACATTTTTTCCCTGAACCCATAATGACAAGGATTCAATATGTTGCACGTTTTTGTAAATGTGTTTAGTCTGTTGCTATAAAGCTTTTCCAGGATTTTAGATAATTGTGGGAGCAGGGAAATAGGTCTATAATTATTGAAATCATTTTTGCTTCCCGACTTAAAAAGTGGTATGACCTTGGCGATTTTCATTTTTTCTGGAAAAGTTCCAGTTTGAAAAGATAAGTTAAATATATGTGTTATTGGCTTTACGATAGATGTAATTACACTTTTAATGAGTCTAAAATCGATGTCATCGCAGTCAGTGGATGTTTTGCTTTTACAACCGTTTACAACAGATATGACTTCACGTTCGTCAATTGGTGAAAGAAACAAACTTTTCTTATTTCTAGAAGTTAAGTAATCATATACAGATGTTTTAGTGGGTGTTATTATGTTATTCGCTAAATCAGGTCCAATAGTTGTAAAAAAATTATTAAATACATTAGCTATCTCTGTTTTGTTATCAACCTTGCTTCCTTCTACAATGAAATGATTGGGGTAGCTGGAATGTTTAAGATGTTTGCCAATTACTGTTCTCAGAATTTGCCATGTTTCTGCTATGTTATTACGGTGTTCAACTAACAATTTACTATAGTATGTTTTCTTAGATAATCTGTAAGTTTATTTTTGTACGTTTTATATCTGGTTTCTGCGGCTAATGTCCTACACGACAGGAACATTTTGTATAGCCGATTTTTCTTTTTGCATGCATTTTTTAGTCCATTGGTTAGCCATGGATTATTTGCATAACGATTTTCCGTGTTTTTAACACGTTTTACAGGGCAATGTTTGTTCAGTAGATCTTGAAATTCACATACAAAATTGTTATATGACAAATTCACATCTAATGTGCCTATCACATTTGGCCAAGTACGTTGATTTAATTCAGTTTTAATTCAATTCTTCTATACTGTGAAGGAGTTGCACACCTGCATACAAATTGATTACCGCAAATAGCAAAAACCGGTAGATGATCACTGATATCCGTAATCAATAAGCCACTATTTACTTGAAACTGCAATTCGTTCGTGAAAATATTATCTATGAGCGTAGCAGTAATATCGGTTATTCTACTTGGCTTTGTTATTAAAGGATAAAGTCCAAAACTGTACATATAATCTAAGAATGTCCTCGTATAGTTGTGCGTATTATGCTAAAATATATCAATATTGAAATATATATACATAGTCTTTTTTGATTTAATATCACTAAGAATATTGTCTACGGATTCACAGAAAGCGCCTACATTGGCTCCTGGAGTTCTATACATGCAACTGACAATTACATTTTTCATCTTTCTCCTATTCAATTCTACTGTAACACATTCAAACATATTTTCAACGACAACTGATTTGCTTTCAATAAGAGTACAATCAATTCTTTCATTTACATACAAGGCAACACCTCCGCCTTTTTTGTAATGTCGTGCCTTGTGGAAGACCTGATAGTGTGGTAAATCATATTCTGTGGTTACATTTGATTCTGTCCATGTTTCTGATATTGCAATTATATCAAAAGTTATGTTAAGTGTTTGCAAAGTATGTATGATGCTATGAAAGTTTGCATTGAGACTACTATTAAAATGTATTATTGACAGTCCGTTGCTATTGTTTTTAGTTGACACGTTAAATTGCAGATCATCATAATATTTGCATGATGGCAATACCCGGTTATAAAGGTTATTTACCGGATCTAAATCTTTATCGTAATCGCAGGTACTATAATTCGTATACTGAAATGATTCAAAGTTATGATCTAACGAGGAACCAACATCTGTATACATGTTTGTACAACAGTTGACACTAGCATTATTGCTAAACACATTGTCATCATCGCTCACACTATTAAAAGGAAATATGTCGTCACAGTCACTGAGCGTGGTATTATATACTGACATTAAACGTTGCTTGATGTGAATTGGATGTTAATTATATAGAAAAATTACCCGCTGATTGTTCTAGAAGGAAGTCACGATCTGTCTGCACGGTCTTTCACAACGAGACGATCGTACACCAGGTACGCGATCTTACCGTTTGACCGCGCTTCCCTCAACTTTGGCATTAGTTGTTTTCTCCTATCCATCATGCAGTGTGATAAGTCTTCGTTCACGAAGATGCCACGCGGTTTCTCCTTGCGAGCGGCTTGCAGGATGCAGTCTCGGTCCTTGTACGACTCGAACCTGACGACGATGGTCTTCGGTCGGCCGGTAGAGCTAGGTCCCGTTCGGTGCGCATGCTCAATGCGAATAGCGTTCGCTTGAGCTTCAGGCAGTTTCAGCGCTGTGGTGAAGCTCTTTCTCACGACTGCCTCGGTGTCAGCCCAATTTTCGGCGGCGATTTCCGCTACCCCGTCGATGCGCAGGTTGTTTCTCCTCGTCTGATTTTCGACGTAGTCGATACCGTCTTCCATTTCCCATTGTGCGCATGTTACCTGTTCGACATCTCTGGTGGTGTTGGACAGTCGATCGCTCTGGCTGTGGATGGTCATCTTCATCTCGTCTATCTCTCTCTGAGGGTACTGCAGGCTCATGCGAAGGTCCGCGACCTCTCTCGCATGCTCCCGCACCAACTCGTCGACGCGCTTGTTGTTGGCCTCCACGAATGATTGGAGGCAGGCTTGGAAAGCCTTCTGCTGGACGCCAACATTTTTTCGAATGACACTTGTTGCTTTGTCAGCGCATCACTGACAATTGCGTCGGCGTCTGAGTCGTCATGGTGTGAGGTCGATCGAGTCTTCCCCATTGTCTATGTGTCATGGCAGAAGTCGCACCTCTTAGTCTGGACCACACAAGTACCCGAGTGTGAAGCCAACCTAATGGTATTAGGATGACACTACAACAGAGTGTTACACGCTTAGCCGCAACAATGGCTTAACGGCCACTCACTTGCGATGTCGTACGTTGGATTTTCCCGCGTCGTATTGGCAGTATGGGCGATATTCCCAGTACGAAGAAGAAGTACGGAATAAATATACAAGTTTTCGGTGTGTAGGTCTGTGGAAACTTGCACCCTCCTCCCACAAATGTAAAGATACACTCACTCCACTGCCACAATGTCACTCGCAATATGATTTCACGTATACAAAAGCAAAAATTACACTTTGTTGTGGAGCTCGTTGCGGGCACGTCTGTTCTCTCCGTTCTCAAAATAGTACAGATGACAGAGTCCTCACCCTCAAGCCCACATGACATGCCATATTGGCCACATACTGCTTGATGACAGAGTCCTCACCCTCAAGCCCACATGACATGCCATATTGGCCACATACTGCTTGATGACAGAGTCCTCACCCTCAAGCCCACATGACATGCCATATTGGCCACATACTGCTTGATGACAGAGTCCTCACCCTCAAGCCCACATGACATGCCATATTGGCCACATACTGCTTGATGACAGAGTCCACACCCTCAAGCCCACATGACATGCCATATTGGCCACATACTGCTTGATGACAGAGTCCTCACCCTCAAGCCCACATGACATGCCATATTGGCCACATACTGCTTGATGACAGAGTCCTCACTCTCAAGCCCACGTCACATTGACTTGGTCTGCACCTGTCACTTGCACCGAAGTCATGCTACCAAAACACCAACGTTCTACGTGAACATACATATTTATAATGTGATGCTGTTACCCTGTCCCTCCTTAGTTGGTGTCACCTCTCACACTGCTGTCTGGTTGCTAATTCAAATCCTGTGCTGTCAGTAACAGATGTGCACATTCTGTCTAAAATCAGGGATTCTGCCAAAGTTGGTACATTGCATGTACGCAGTGCAGTATAGGAAGAGAAAAGGGTGCATCGACACCCTCAGTAGAGCATGACACTTGCTTTTGCGCAGTTCTCTGCTGGTAAGACAACATGCTCCCCTTTGGAACAGGGCCATACACCAAATCAACAAGTTCAAAGTCCTCATCATCAGCTGGCTACAGACTTAACAACTGTTCTGCAAGTTGTCATCGGGGGCAAGAAAATTCACGTCTTGAGCAAAAGAAACGTCTGTCAGTGGAGTTGGAATGACCTGGTAAAGGGTTGATTGAATCCACTTCCACACGAAGCACAAGACTTGTGTTTCTTGTGAGGACTCAGTGAACAAACGTGCCTCATCTGCAGGTTCTCTACATCATCAGCCACAGTACAATCACAAATAAAATAAATAAACTGTTGTCTATTGTGCGCAAATTAATTTGCAAACATGTGGCTGCAGCTCGTTTGATGTTGAACAATGGATTCATATAGATAAGGTTGGTAATGGGCATAATTTATTGCCAGTTGGTATGATACAGACATACCATGGAAACGCATGTATACATCAAGTAATTGTGTATGCAAAGTTGGTGCTGTACACACCTAAACATTCTGTCAAATATATACAATGCATCAAGCTGTTAATACACAACATCAAAACTGAGGGGCTACCAGCCACAGGCACTGATCATAATGAGGAGTGCCCCCCAAATAATGTACACGTGTATTTAAACTTATGATTATATCACATAGGCACGTCACCGTAATATATAAACAACAAAAACACATGCTAGTTGTTTAGCTGTGTTACGCCGGTAACTATGAGACAACCGTAACTATGCAGAGATTTACCTTCGACATGTGAACATATGCCTTGCCAAAATACTTGCACTCTTGTCAGTGCATTATGTAGACCTTTACCATTGACCTGACGAAGTTCTCAATATCACCTTATCTAATTTTGGCAATTTTCATTATGCTCATCAAAGGGAACGCAAAGAGCTCAACGCCATTTTTAATAAATCTGGGTGGCTATAGATCTAATCCAGTTGCCTTGCTTGAGCATAGTTTGCATAAAATACTGAGTACATTGTTCTCACTAAAACAGAAGCTATTGCTGGTTACACCCAGTGACCTGTAGAAGTCTTGAAAAAAGTGTTGCTGCTCTTATTTACCATTACTAGGTGGAAGTTGGTCAACCAGTGTTGGGGCTACATTAGAAAAGTAGTTGTTGAAATGTTGAGATACTAGTGATTTATCAAAACAGATGCTGTTATCAATGATTAGTCCTATGCTTCCTGGTTTACAGTTACACTGTACGAAGTTCCGACGCTTTTCGCAATTGTCATAATATTTTTAGGTTGTTTGAATTCATCATTCTTATTAGCAGTGAAGTCTGATTTAGCATGTTTCTTCATATATTGAACCAAAGATCAATTCATTTTCCTTGCCAACTGACGTATTTGGTCTTTTTGAATTTTGGAAAACCCAGATCTCTTTCGTGAATGATGTACAGTACCTCACCCGTCATCCAAGGGCTGTTTATCATGGACATATTTCAAGGGGGCAATGTTATCAATAGCAGCCATCGACTTAGATTTAAAATGGTAACAAGTCTTGTGTACAACAGAATTTCTTCGATCGACACAAAAGAAAACCACCAACATAACATACAATATCCTGCTCCTGCTCTACTTCTGCTAAGCCAAAGATTGATTCTGATGAGTTCGTCCGTGACAGTACATTATTATAATGAATGATGAGTTGTGTATGGCTAATGATACAATCGACAGGTGCAAGTAATATGCCTTGACAACGAAGAAACTCTGCCTATGATTTCTCTTGACGAAGATGAGAAGACCTCACATTTCAAACACTTGTTCAGTGGTGATGCTATGTGGTGGTGTCTTCTTGTTACTTGTACTGAAAAGAGAATACAAGTAATGTCATGTCGGCTGTTTCTTTCATTTCAATTCATAAACGCATCATCTTTCCAAGGTACACCTTTGTGGACAGTTGTTGTCATCGCTCTTCTTCTCGGTGGCATATTTTATTGGGCAACCACGCTTTGACATTTCATTTAAATCAGCAAACAAATTGGAAAGAATCTCACTTGCATTCACCAATTTCTACGTAAACAAGAAGCCCTGGATGGAGGGGGGGTCAAAGCTGATCTTGCCGTTTTCCCGAATTCTTCACGATCATGTGATTAAGACGAAGATAGTCTACCACATAAGACTTGTATGGTAGAAATCCTCGGTATGAAAAGGACTATAATAATTTGTTTTACGTTTTCACCAAAATGAATTAAAACATCAACAAATGAACTAGTATGTTATGCAAATATGCAATAAAAACACCTAATTTAGCTATATTAGAACAGTTGCATACTCCTATGTACTGTACATAATAGTAGCAGTTTCACCAAAGGAGAAACTTATTTACTTTTTTATCTTAACAAACACAAAAACGATATACCAGTTCTTACACAGAACCATAATGTCTCTTGGTGACTATCTCGTTGACAGTTCCATTTTGATGAGGCCATAGCCCGCATAAGTCCAGCAGTCTGCAACCGTCCTGTCACTTCTGCTGTTGTGTTTTGAACGCTACCTTGGCCTGTTTGACTGTCAAATCTTTGTTCATGAACACTTGTCCTTTTTGTGCAATCTGTTGTGTTCTTTGAGATGACTGTTTGCGAAACACTGTCACACGCACCACTTCGCTACCCAACAATCACCGCCTGCACGGACAACCCTTCATCATGCTCCGGCTTGATTCTGTGACTGTGCTCCAGCCGGTCAGGCTCCAATGTGTCACAATCCCAGCCTTTGCTCCATCATGGCAATCACAAAGCACTGGTCCTCACCATCCTCTTCCTCAATAATTTGTCAGGCTCTGCTTCCAATGCAGCCACCTTCTGGCTCAGTTCACCGTTCTGTCTGTCATGCTGGTCAGTGTTAACCAGGCGTGACTCTATTGCCATTATTATTTTTCGGCACTCTTTTCTTATTAGAAAACTAATGAACATGTTGTATGTGACTGTGGTAGACGCAGAATGCGTCTTTCTGGTTGAAATGATGTGGCAGCTCACATGTTGCTGATATGTTACACACTTTGGCCTGTCACGGTTGGGTGGTCTGCTGACTGTCTAGCCACGGAATACCGCACCATCACTCAATGGGCAACCAAAACCAACAGCTCCAAGTCCCTGCCTGGCAGCAGCTCCAATCTTGTTTTTAACTCACCAATTCATAAAGCTTTATTCTGTTCACATTCCAGTAAAATGTGTCAGTGTCCCATGTGCACATCAGGCTAACTGAGCAGCCATCATCCAATTTAATGTGATGTGATTGTGGTGTCTGCTGGTTAAAGAACTAACAGAAAATTATTATTCTGGACAAGTATCGAGTGTGTTTGTTGCAGGAAGACAAGTATGATGCTGTGTGCAAGGCGCTCAAAGACAGAAACATTGCCTGGCAGAAGAGAGGACCACCCAACAAGAGGTCAGCAGACTAACTTCTACTTCCTACCAGTACTCTCTCTCCTGGGTGGGAGGTGTGTGTGTGTGTGTGTGTGTGTGTGTGTGTGTGTGTGTGTGTGTGTGTGTGTGTGTGTGTGTGTGTGTGTGTGTGTGTGTGTGTGTGTGTGTGTGTGTGTGTGTGTGTGTGTGTGTGTGTGTGTGTGTGTGTGTGTGTGTGTGTGTGTGTATGTGTGTGTACAATGAACATATGTAAATAGAAGAATATATATATGCATACATATATTATATTTAATGTGGCTATATCTAAGGCTATTAGTCTGACAGACTACCAGCTGGCTAAAACTATCATGCACCCTGTTACTGACTGTGTCCCTGTGGTTGTAGGAACTATGAGAAGGCCAGGGAAGTCAGCTTTCACTTCCTCTCCCAGTGTATGGGATTATACCGACTGTGTCCCTGTGGTTGTAGGAACTATGAGAAGGCCAGGGAAGTCAGCTTTCACTTCCTCTCCCAGTGTGTGGGTTATACCGACTGTGTCCCTGTGGTTGTAGTAACTATGAGAAGGCCAGGGAAGTCAGCTTTCACTTCCTCTCCCAGTGGGGTTATACGACTGTGTCCCTGTGGTTGTAGGAACTATGAGAAGGCCAGGGAAGTCAGCTTTCACTTCCTCTCCCAGTGTGTGGGGTTATACTGACTGTGTCCCTGTGGTTGTAGGAACTATGAGAAGGCCAGGGAAGTCAGCTTTCACTTCCTCTCCCAGTGTGTGGGATTATACTGACTGTGTCCCTGTGGTTGTAGGAACTATGAGAAGGCCAGGGAAGTCAGCTTTCACTTCCTCTCCCAGTGTGTGGGGTTATACTGACTGTGTCCCTGTGGTTGTAGGAACTATGAGAAGGCCAGGGAAGTCAGCTTTCACTTCCTCTCCCAGTGTGTGGGGTTGTACTGACTGTGTCCCTGTGGTTGTAGGAACTATCAGAAGGCCAGGGAAGTCAGCTTTCCCTTCTTTTCCCGATGTGTGGGGTTATACTGACTGTGTCCCTGTGGTTGTAGGAACTATGAGAAGGCTGGAGAAGTCTCCCTTCCCTCTGTGTTGTCCCAGTGCCTGAGCCTGCTGCAGTCGGAGGCGATGTTCCTCATCCTGTCCAGCCTCACTGGCCTCACCCTGCACCCTCTCGCCGCCCAGCCCTCCACCTCATCCAGCGACACAGAGATAGTGCTGCCACCTGGAAACAGTGGGGAGGGCAGCAGCACAGGACGGAACAAGCCGAAGACGAAGAGACGGAAACTGAGCAGCGACTGTGACGCCGGGGACGGGGACTGTCACATGTCTCCAGGTGACAACTGCTGGAGCAAACAGAGAGTAAACACCAGCGCTCAGACATTGCGGTTGCAGCAATATATTTGTCATTGAAACAGTTGATGAAACTGCTGCTTGGAGTTTGTTGGCAATGCATTGGTATTTGCTAGCATTTGACGTCTGTCATTTTGTGTTATTTTGTTTTGTATCTTATACACATAGATAATTACTAACTTAAGTGTCCATGCTATAGACTAGAGTTGAAAGTGTCCATGCTATAGACTAGAGTTGAACGTGTCCATGCTATAGACTAGAGTTGAAAGTGTCCATGCTATATACTAGAGTTGAAAGTGTCCATGCTGTAGACTAGAGTTGAAAGTGTCCTTGCTATAGACTAGAGTTGAAAGTGTCCATGCTATAGACTAGAGTTGAACGTGTCCATGCTATAACTAGAGTTGAAAGTGTCCATGCTATATACTAGAGTTGAAAGTGTCCATGCTGTAGACTAGAGTTGAAAGTGTCCATGCTGTAGACTAGAGTTGAAAGTGTCCATGCTATATACTAGAGTTGAAAGTGTCCATGCTATAGACTAGAGTTGAAAGTGTCCATGCTGCAGACTAGAGTTGAAAGGGTCCATGCTATAGACTAGAGTTGAAAGTGTCCATGCTGTAGACTAGAGTTGAAAGTGTCTATGCTGTAGACTAGAGTTGAAAGTGTCCATGCTGTAGACCAGAGTTGAAAGTGTCCATGCTGTAGACTAGAGTTGAAAGTGTCCTTGCTATAGACTAGAGTTGAAAGTGTCCATGCTATAGACTATAGTTGAACGTGTTCATGCTATAACTAGAGTTGAAAGTGTTCATGCTATAGACTAGAGTTGAAAGTGTCCATGCTATAACTAGAGTTGAAAGTGTTCATGCTATAGACTAGAGTTGAAAGTGTCCTTGCTATAGACTAGAGTTGAAAGTGTCCATGCTATAGACTATAGTTGAACGTGTTCATGCTATAACTAGAGTTGAAAGTGTTCATGCTATAGACTAGAGTTGAAAGTGTCCATACTATAACTAGAGTTGAAAGTGTTCATGTTATAGACTAGAGTTGAAAGTGTTCATGCTATAACTAGAGTTGAACGTGTCCATGCTATAACTAGAGTTGAAAGTGTTCATGCTATAGACTAGAGTTGAAAGTGTTCATGCTATAGACTAGAGTTGAAAGTGTTTATGTTATAGACTAGAGTTGAAAGTGTCCATGCTATAGACTAGAGTTGAAAGTGTTCATGCTATAGACTAGAGTTGAACGTGTCCATGCTATAACTAGAGTTGAAAGTGTTCATGCTATAGACTAGAGTTGAACGTGTCCATGCTATAGACTAGAGTTGAAAGTGTCCATGCTATAGACTAGAGTTGAACGTGTCCATGCTATAACTAGAGTTGAAAGTGTTCATGCTATAGACTAGAGTTGAAAGTGTTCATGCTATAGACTATAGTTGAACGTGTCCATGCTATAGACTAGAGTTGAAAGTGTCCGTGCTATAGACTAGAGTTGAAAGTGTTCATGCTATAGACTAGAGTTGAAAGTGTCCATGCTATAGACTAGAGTTGAACGTGTCCATGCTATAGACTAGAGTTGAAAGTGTCCATGCTATAACTAGAGTTGAAAGTGTTCATGCTATAGACTAGAGTTGAACGTGTCCATGCTATAACTAGAGTTGAAAGTGTTCATGCTATAGACTAGAGTTGAAAGGGTCCATGCTATAGACTAGAGTTGAAAGTGTCCATGCTATAGACTAGAGTTGAAAGTGTCTATGCTGTAGACTAGAGTTGAAAGTGTCCATGCTATAGACCAGAGTTGAAAGTGTCCATGCTGTAGACTAGAGTTGAAAGTGTCCTTGCTATAGACTAGAGTTGAAAGTGTCCATGCTATAGACTATAGTTGAACGTGTCCATGCTATAACTAGAGTTGAAAGTGTTCATGCTATAGACTAGAGTTGAAAGTGTCCTTGCTATAGACTAGAGTTGAAAGTGTCCATGCTATAGACCATAGTTGAAAGTGTCCATGCTATAGACTAGAGTTGAAAGTGTCCATGCTATAGACCATAGTTGAAAGTGTCCATGCTATAACTAGAGTTGAAAGTGTTCATGCTATAGACTAGAGTTGAACGTGTCCATGCTATAACTAGAGTTGAAAGTGTTCATGCTATAGACTAGAGTTGAAAGTGTCCATGCTATAGACTATAGTTGAACGTGTCCATGCTATAACTAGAGTTGAAAGTGTTCATGCTATAGACTAGAGTTGAAAGTGTCCTTGCTATAGACTAGAGTTGAAAGTGTCCATGCTATAGACTAGAATTGAACGTGTCCATGCTATAGACTAGAGTTGAAAGTGTCCATGCTATAGACTAGAGTTGAAAGGGTCCATGCTATAGACTAGAGTTGAACGTGTCCATGCTATAGACTAAAGTTGAGTTTTGTTTGTGTTACAGACACTGACTCGAATCAGTCGAGTGCACGGTGTAGACTAGAATTGAGACGCTGGAGTCACGGCAGTTACACACTGCTCCACGACACAGACACTGAGGCCTGTGAACTCGCCCTCGACGCTATGTTCTTTTGCCTCTGTAAAGGTGAGTCATAACATGCTCTTAACAGAGATGTGATGTAGTAAAGATGTCCATGACTCTTAGTGTCTACCCATTATGCCTAGCATTTTCTATATCAGTAGTATGTAAACAAGTAATACTGAAGAATTCTCAGAACTGTTGTGAATGGAGACCTAGTTGGAAATAACGCTGGGACTTTGTTGTATGTTGTGTTTGTGATTAGAGCGAAAAGCCAAGATACAAAACACCAAGACACCCCCCCAGCACTGCCAAGTCACAGTAACACCTTACTTTGCAATAACTAAACACACAGAAGCCAGCCGTAACTGTAAATTCAGACAGTGACAATGACGAACCACACCACCCCTAAATAAACCAGAGGGCATGGCTAAAATTGGAAAACTGCAAAGTGAGAACAGCAACAAAAAGCACAACAAACATAAAAAGAGTCATAAAAATGAGCGTTATCAATCAGACCCAACCTTTGTGAAAGAGTTTTGCTATCACTGAAATGTCGATACAGATGTTTGTTACATTTGTTTGCACTTGTTGAAAATATTGTTTTATTTGCAAAATAACAGTAAACATTTGATGAATATGCTAATAAAACAAAACTTGTATACATATTACCTAGCTACATTTGTTCAAGAAGACTGCACATGATAATAGCAACGGAAAAGAGTTTTATACCCAGACGAAAAGTTGACATTTTTACAGGCTACCAACTGTTAAGTATTTTTTTCTTAAACATGTCTACCTCAGCGTGTTGACCAACCGTGTGCCTGTGAGTCTCAGTGTGTTGACCAATTGTGTGCCTGTGTGTCTCAGCGTGTTGACCAACTGTGTGCCTGTGTGTCTGAGTGTGTTGACCAACTGTGTGCCTGTGTGTCTCAGTGTGCTGACCAACTGTGTGCCTGTGAGTCTCAGTGTGTTGACCAACTGTGTGTCTGAGTGTGTTGACCAACTGTGTGCCTGTGTGTCTGAGTGTGTTGACCAACTGTGTGCCTGTGTGTCTGAGGGTGTTGACCAACTGTGTGCCTGTGAGTCTCAGCGTGTTGACCAACTGTGTGTCTGTGTGTCTCAGTGTGTTGACCAACTGTGTGCCTGTGAGTCTCAGTGTGTTGACCGACTGTGTGTCTCAGTGTATTGACCAACTGTGTGCCTGTGAGTCTCAGTGTGTTGACCATCTGTGTGTCTCAGTGTGTTGACCAACTGTGTGCCTGTGTGTCTCAGTGTGTTGACCAACTGTATGCCTGTGTGTCTCAGTGTGTTGACCAACCGTGTGCCTGTGTGTCTCAGTGTGTTGACCAACTGTGTGCCTGTGTGTCTCAGTGTGTTGACCAACTGTGTGCCTGTGTGTCTCAGTGTGTTGACCAACCGTGTGCCTGTGTGTCTCAGTGTGTTGACCAACCGTGTGCCTGTGTGTCTCAGTGTGTTGACCAACTGTGTGCCTGTGTGTCTCAGTGTGTTGACCAACTGTGTGTCTCAGTGTGTTGACCAACTGTGTGTCTGTGTGTCTCAGTGTGTTGACCAACTGTATGCCTGTGTGTCTCAGTGTGTTGACCAACTGTGTGCCTGTGAGTCTCAGTGTGTTGACCAACTGTGTGCCTGTGTGTCTGAGTGTGTTGACCAACTGTGTGCCTGCGTGTCTGAGTGTGTTGACCAACTGTGCGCCTGTGTGTCTCAGTGTGTTGACCAACTGTGTGCCTGCGTGTCTCAGTGTGTTGACAAACTGTGTGTCTCAGTGTGTTGTTGTCATTGTAGGTTGGCAGGCAGAATACGGCGGTCACACAACTTACATTGCCAAAGGTGAAGATGAAGAGGTTAGTTTACACATGGGACATGGTCAGATGCATGGGACACTGTCAAACACACAGGACACTGTCAAACATAGGATGTTGTCAAACACATGGGACGCTGTCAAACACACAGGACACTGTCAAACACACGGGACACTGTCAAACACACGGGACACTGTCAAACACATGGGACACTGTCAAACACATGGGACACTGTCAAACACACGGGACACTGTCAAACACACGGGACACTGTCAAACACATGGGACACTGTCAAACACACAGGACACTATCAAACACACGGGACACTGTCAAACATAGGATGCTGTCAAATACATGGGACACTGTCAAACACACAACACTGCCAAACATACGGGATACTGTCAAACATACGGGACACTGTCAAACACATGGGACATTGTCAAACACATGGGACATTGTCAAACACATGGGACATTATCAAACACACGGGACACTGTCAAACACACGGGATACTGTCAAACACATGGGACACTGTCAAACACATGGGACATTGTCAAACACATGGGACATTGTCAAACACACGGGACACTGTCAAACACACGAGACACTGTCAAACACACAGGACACTGTCAAACACACGGGACACTGTCAAACACATGGGACATTGTCAAACACACGGGACATTGTCAAACACACGGGACACTGTCAAACACATGGGACATTGTCAAACACATGGGACATTGTCAAACACACGGGACACTGTCAAACACACAAGATACTGTCAAACACATGGGACACTGTCAAACACACGGGACACTGTCAAACACACGGGACACTGTCAAACACACGGGACACTGTCAAACACACGGGACACTGTTCAACACGCGGGACATTGTCAAACACGCGGGACATTGTCAAACACACGGGACACTGTCAAACATGTGGGACACTGTCAAACACATGGGACACTGTCAAACATGTGGGACATTATCAAACACGGCGGACGCTTTTAAACACACGGGACACTGCCGCATACACGGGACACTGTCAAATGCATGTGACGCTATCAAACACAGGATATTATCAAATACACTGGATGCTGTCATACACAAGGAGACCGTCAAACTCATGGGACACTAATAAATGTCATGTCTGTTCATGCGTCACCTGCCGCCTCCTGTCCTCATAATGCAGTAGTCTGGCATAGACAACTTGCCAGAATGTCTGCAATAAAATGAGTTGTTATTTATCTGTCACTAAACACAATGGTCTGATATTCTACAACTTTGTAATGAGAAACATCTGTGTAAAGGTCAACTGGTACTTATAGAAGTTGTGTGATTGATTACCAGATAAAAAGGTTACTAAATGTCACAAAATGTGTCGACTGTGTCATTGCTTACAGCTGCTGTTGTCTGTCATGTCAGCAGTGTCATTGCTTACAGCTGCTGATGGTGTCAACTGTGTCATTGCTTACAGCTGCTGTTGTCGGTCATGTCAGCTGTGTCATTGCTTACAGCTGCTGTTATCAGTTGCGTCAGCTGTGTCTTTGCTTACAGCTGCTGATGGTGTCAGTTGTGTCAACTGTGCCATTGCTTACAGTTGCTGTTGTCTGTCATGTCAGCTGTGTCATTGCTTACAGCTGCTGTTGTCTGTCATGTCAACTGTATCATTGCTTACAGCTGCTGATGGTGTCAACTGTGTCATTGCTTACAGCTGCTGTTATCAGTCGCATCAGCTGTATCATTGCTTACAGCTGCTGATGGTGTCAACTGTGTCATTGCTTACAGCTGCTGATGGTGTCAACTGTGTCAACTGTGTCATTGCTTACAGCTGCTGACAGTGAGTCCAGCAGACAACTCGCTGGCCCTCGTCTACCGGGACAAAGAAACGCTGCGCTTTGTGAAACACGTCAATCACATGATAAAAAACATGTCACCTGACGCCACCTTCTATGACTTCTCTGCCGTCTACTTTGAATGACAGTATCAGCAATGTCAGCTTCATTTATGTGACAATGGCTAAAACTGTGACATCTGTCAAAAACAATTCGCCATGTATCCATGTACAACGTGCATCACTTTCACTGGTACACATGCACCCATTGTAAAAACCTGCAAACTATTGTCTAAATATTTATTGTATGTGTGGTTATTGTATGTGTGGTTATTGTGTGTGTGGTTATTGCGTGTGTGATTGAGGTGTATGAAGTACATAGTGAGTCCACCACAAGGCTGTTACCACTGTACGCACATTTGCCTATCATCCCCCATTATCAGGAATTTGTACTGAACTGTCATATTACAGCAAGGGATAAAATATTACGGGATTTTAATATGTCACGGTGATTGCCAATCACTTTATTTGATCCGTAATTAGTTGTGACATGAGATTTTTATTTACTGCTGCTGTTGTCCATTTTGTAACCAGTGAGAAATCGTCACGACAGGTTTGTGGAAAAAACAATGTAATGTAATCAGATTTGTTTCTAAATGAGTTGATGAGTCCAAGTGTCCTTGTTTCAACTGTGGATTCCTGGTCCATTGCCTTGGCTCCGTGTCTGTTCACTGCCTGCAGATGTTAGAGTGACCTATTCTCTGACTGATATTTGTGTATATTTTGTATTTAAATATATATTTTGAGATTTATTTATTTACAGCCATTTTGAGTAAATGTTATGTGCGATGGTGTCAATGACACTATTTTTAATTTGTCAACCCTTGTACAACCTGATAATTTGAAAACGTGTTTTTGAGGACTAAATGTTAATATTGAGACATACCACGGGTAAGTCATTCTATACTTTTAAGTCGTTTTGCAGTATGTTTATGTGTAACAACTGCATTCATGAAATATTGTTACATAAAGTGTTCATTTTGTGTATACAGACAACTTTATGCTCATCAGCTGTTGAAAAAGGCATACTGTTCTTGTTTTTGGCCATGTGAAGTAAGATTACCCATGTGAAGTAAGATTACCCATGTGAAGTAAGATTACCCATGTGAAGTAAGATTACCCATGTGAAGTAAGATTACCCAGGTGAAGTAAGATTACCCATGTGAAGTAAGATTACCCATGTGAAGTAAGATTACCCATGTGAAGTAAGATTACCCAGGTGAAGTAAGATTACCCATGTGAAGTAAGATTACCCATGTGAAGTAAGATTACCCATGTGAAGTAAGATTACCCAGGTGAAGTAAGATTACCCATGTGAAGTAAGATTACCCATGTGAAGTAAGTCGATCCATAAGTGTGGAACATGAACTGTTGTAGAAGTAGAAGTAATAAACTTGCCCCACCTAAGAGAAGTAATCGCGGCAGTCACATGTATCTATATGATTGTATATAATGTTCATAAGATGCAATACATTCTGCTATAGAACCAAGGGGCGTTGTGTTATTTATTAAGCACAATATCCATTATGCACCAAACACTGCACAAAAAACAAAACGCAATCAAGCTATTAATGTGTTATTTTAAACATGTAAAAAAATTACTTAGGGTAAATGTACATGTTAAGTTAGTTATATTAAAACGTAAAATTGTGTAAATTATACTAATCTATTTACATATAATTATATATATATATATATATACCACTACACTCAGGTTAACATGTTAATTTATTAATCTCAAATACGTAACACAACTGAACTTGTATATTTATAACCTGCTTTAAAAATTACTTGCCAAAATTATCTACCAGGCAAGTTATTAGTTTTATAACTTTGCTTTTGTATTATGTAACTGTGCAAACAAAGTTCTAAGACAGTATAGTAGCCACTCATTAGGACCAATCAGTGGCTTCACAGTATTCCATGGTACATTATCACTTCAAAGCACTCCACCACACTGCTAATAATGCACAGACTGGTTACACAAATATCCTCTGCTGTCTATACCCAAACACTCAGCCCAAAGATGGACATGTCAACCCATGTGCTCTCAGTCCTGTCTGATGCACACATCACTCCTCAACAGTCGACACTCGCACCTACATTACAAAGGTGAATACCTCGACACCGTTGTCCTCCCAGAAATTACCGTTCAGCAGCAACGTTACTGTCGGCTTGCATCAAATACCAGATTTGTAGTTGCTGAACACAATAATGGTGAAACTTCTGTAGCGCCTGTGTCCTCTGGAACCTTGGCTCATGTAGTCATCACTAGGTACAATGAACTGGGACATGCGAGAGTCCTCATTACACCACGGAACCATTGAAGGGACTGATTTCAAACAAATCACGTTTGAGGTTTTTGCTGAACAATGATCAATGGATGCTCCCGTTGGCGATATTATAGATTTTTCTAAGCCGTGACTAAGACTAGTAACAAAAGACGTCATAAAGTAACATACATGATAAACAACTTTTAATGGATTCATTCACAACGAAGGTCATGAAGGCAAGGCACTGGGCAGTATAGCTTTAACAAAGTAACAGCTTGTCCGTAATAAAATACATTCATGTTCACAACTGATAATCATTCCTACATTACATTTTGCGTATGTACACATTTGATACATTAATTTATATATTCACATTTATATGTAGCAAACTTATCAGTCAAAAATCTAGTAAAACTGTATCATGATGTATATCTTCAATCCATCTTGTACCATACACCTGCAGAAATGCATGAAAGGAGCTCTTTAAACAATGCTATAATATGTAATGATCACTTCAGAAAGAGCTTAATGTGGCATGTATCAATTTTTTCTTTGTAACTGAAAGAAACATTTTAAAAATTTCAATTATAACGGCAATTAGCTGGTTGCAATAAGCTGTCTAGTAGGTAATTGAAGTGCGCTACACCTGTCAGTGTTAACTAGCATGTAACATGTAGATTACATTAGCCACTGTGTTTCTGCAGGAAAACGACTACATATTACATCACTAATTCATTGATTGCCACATCGGTTGAGCACAATATCTGGCAGCAGAATTTTTTTCAAGATAACTATCAGATTCAAGCCCCACTGTACATTTGCCAGCTGTTTTTCTTCACAAATATACATTTTAAAAGTCGGTTAATGATGATCACATTCACTTGGCACCCAACTCAATTCAACCTTACATCAACTGAACCCACAACAGAACTCCTGGGCAGTTTTAGTGTAAACTGTCATAAAATCTGCTTGTATAGTGTTCAGTTATAAAACATTGTCATATATGCTCATCATAACAAAATATACGTCATACAAAAATAGTGCATTTCAAATGTGATTCTTAGAATAGATGGAATGAATGTTTGATATATTAGGTTTCAACAAGTTCTGTGAACCAACAATCAGTTCAACACTACCTTAACAATATCATACAAACAAACTGAATAAACGCTATGTAAAAGGTATTACGGCTGATGTTTTAATAAGGAATAACAGCAGTGCTATGCAACTTTATGTATTTGCAGTTTATGTCTAGATAATATTTCTGCATGTTTCTACAATGAGTGCATTAATTTGCATGCAACCTGCTTTGGGTGCAATTTGAGTTATTGATATTGTGTTGTCATGGTGTTTGACACATCAACCAAGAGTGTAATGTTTAAAACTATCTATTTATCGCATCGGTCGGTACAATAATAATTTATGATACCAGGTATATAGTGTTTGCATGTTTACGTAGAGCACACACTCTTGCAAGGATTCTTAGAGATGTTGACTAAAACGACGACTGTTTACATAAGAACCACTGTTAATATGTGCCTTCTCTAAAAGCACACATTCACACAAGATTGCCTAGCTATGTTGACTAAAAAGTACATAACAGTCTGGGTAACTCTGCATTCCAGTCACCTCATGTTTATCACATGTATACATCATGACTCATACTTGACCTAGTTGCATATATTTACTTGACCTAGTTGCATAAATATACCACTGATGACGTCAGGCTGCTCTTGAACTTTAAAGTTTTTCAAATCGCATTTACTACAATATAAATTACCCTGCCTGTTGGAACGCAAGGTTTAGAAACCATTGTTGACACGTAATGCTTGCCTGCCTTCATAAAGTTCACCATTATGCAAGATTACGTAGATGATATGTTAACTAAAACAACACCTCATGGACAACTGACATCACTTGAGCGAGAAGCTCAGACATATCATTATCACAAGTCCAATGAAGAGAAACAAAACCTTCAGAAGTCGGTCGCGTGATTCGTTCATCTCGCCCGGCAGAATCTCGACAAAGACGACGTAGATGAATGTGCCAGCTGCCACCCCCTGGATGAGCACTGACGCCAGCTCGCCACCCCAACTCGGCACAATACCTATCGTCATGCCAACGTACATGCCGACAGGGATCATGGCACTGAGAGTGAGTGAGAGTTTGAGGACGTTGGTCATGCGGAAGTGCTGCTTGGCCAGACTGATGCCCATGGCAAAGGCTACAAACACCTCATGCAGGAGGACCCCAATGAACAGATTGGTCAGTTGGTGGACGTTCTCCTGTAGTCCCAGGGCCAGACCCTCAAACACCGAGTGGATGCTTAGAGCAGCCAGCAGCAACAGGCAGCGCACTCCAATGTTGTCCTCGGCAATGTCCAAGAGGTGCGAGTGACCCTCATGGCCAGACTCACAGTGGGCGTGGCCATTGCTGGAATGGGCGTGGCTGTTGACGGAATGGGCGTGGCCATGGCTGGAATGGGCGTCACCATTGCTGGAATGGGTGTGGTTGGCTTCAGCTGGGATGTGGCCATTGTCTGTGGGGTGAGTGTGTTGACTGTCTGTAGCGGTGGACGTTGCATCTTGCTCAGGAGGGAGGCTGTGGAGCAGAGCAACGTCCTCCTGACTGGTGACAGTCCCCTCCATGTCAATGCCGTTGTCAACGACTGGGGTGTAGTTGGTGGCCGGGTGTCGTTGACACTTGTGGACCAGGACGTCAATGATGAGGACAAAGAAGAATCCAACCATGAGGATGAGCTGCGTGAGGCGACAATTCATGTCCTCACCGAGGTGCCTCGACTCAAGCACTCGTCTGAACTTGGCCTCGATGTAGGGCACCATCTGGAGGTTACACGTGCCCAGGAAGATGCCGCCAGACAGACAGTTGCAGAGGGAGACCGCCCGCTGTATCCGTGGGCTCAGCACCACCTGGGAGTCCTTGGGGAGGAGTCGACTGGGCAGCAGGGTGAAGAGCATGGTGGACAGGAAGATGACCACGCTGAAGACGATCTGTAGCAGTGTCACCGTCTCCATGGTGACCGACAGGTTGTCTGGCACGGCAGAAACACAAAGAAGACACTGAAAGCAGACAAATAGTTTCATAGAATAAAATTCTAACTATTTGTCAAGGATTTATGTAGGATGATGTGCTAACTTTGGAGCATTCACAATGCATCTATAATCAGAAACATTAGTTCTTGAGTGAACTACAAATTCTAGAAGTATGATATTTATAGATAATAAAAAAGTAGACACTTCAAAACACGTTTAAAAAAACTAAATTCAACAGCTATCATTATGGGTTGTTCAATCCAAAAGATTTTGGCACTTTTTGAAAGTTTACACTTTCTGCTATTCAAATGTCTGAATGGTCTTTCCTGAAATAACCTACACAATTTGTAGGTTATTTGTAGGTTACATTTAATGTCCACTGTGCCATTTCTTGTAGTTTACACACTAGCAAAAGTAGTGAACAATCTTGATTCTATGACACAGTTGTCATATCTACTGATTTCATGCTGTGAGCCCTGCCCACTTTTAAACTTGGTGACACTGACAATCCACATTATCCATGTTGGTGGCACATCATAATCATGTATGTCAACCAGGGCTTTATGCAGGATAAAATTATTGCCAGTTTTGGTGGACACATGGATGTTAACTGTTAAGCCAGTTTACAAACTTTTAAATGTGTCTGATGACCTGAAATGGACTACAAACACACTTGTGACACCATTTTCACTCACTTTCAAGGCATAACTAAGAATATATATATGGTTTTGGAAGATTTATTTTTGCTCCATTTTTTTACCCGTCCACCACATTACTACCCGTCCATATTCGTTTTTACCCGTCCAAATGATGGGTGGATGGGTCTCTACATAAAGCTATGATATCAACCAATCACCAGAACAAATGTCGACAGTCTCAGTTGTGTGGCCTACACCAAGTTTAAAAGTGCGCAGTGCTCACGGCATGAATTCAGAAAGTGGCCCCTCAATCAGTAGATATGAGAACTGTGTCAATGAATTAAGATTGTTCACTACTTTCGCCAGTATGTAAACTACAAGAAATGGAACCGTTGACATTTGTAGGTAATTTTAGGAAAGACCACTCAGACATTTGAATAGCAGAAAATGAAAACTTTCAAATGGTGCCAAAATGCCAACGTCGAGAACTCCACTATCAAAGCATGTCAGTTTCACTTCCATTTGAAATTAGATGCAGTTCATAGCATGAAATCAGGAACATGTGAAGTGCATGGCCGACTTCTATTGAGCTACACAAGTAACTCGAGTAACCCGAGTACCAATCAAACATCCAAGATCACTTGCTCATGTGACCCTTCTTGACATAAATAAACAAGATCAATTGCCAAGGCCGCTACCCAGGGCAATCGTGGTTTGGAGAGGATTTACTCGAGTAATTACATCAGTAGCAGTGACATCCAATTGGGAACATAGGCCCCTACTGCATGAAAAATTAATTAAACATTACACGACACAACCATTTAAATATGGATTAAAGTTACCATATTCTATGAATTATAATTTAAGACCAAGAAGATGAACGTCACTATTTACACACTGAACTGATTACTTTATTTTATTTATTTACATAAGGGGTTTATCTCTGTGATCATGATCATCGCTGTTCAGTTGGATTACTCTCGTGGTACTGCGCGCGCAGCGTAAACCGAATACGAAATTAGAGTTACGCGAGTAACCCAAGTAGGCCAATCAAAGTCGGCCCATATGTCTGCATGTCACTTCCACAGTCCCCACTGCCAACTTGGTTCAGAACTCTGTCTACATCCTATGCCTAACCCCACTAGATTGTACTATACATCTCTTTCGTATGCCAATGATCACCTGTAGATCAAAATGACAAAATCTTTAACCAGATGAAGGTGGTCGTGTAATATGAGAAGATGAAGCGTGTAACATATGTGATGACTGTAGGTTTGTTTGTGGGTGTTCTATGACCTGTGAGCAGGACATCTTAACAGATGACACCATCACTGTCAGGGTCAGAGCCACTGTGAAGGTGCTATAGTGACTGTTGACATTTTTATGTGTTTTTACTTGTACATTTTTTGCTCATTTTGAAACTGGATTGTTTATTAGTTTAGCATGTACAAGTTGTGAATATAGTCACAAACTTAAGATAACTAAACACAATTTTGAAGTCAATATTGCATCAAAAGTATTTATTATCATAGGAACATAATGTTTAATAAATAATTAAAACCTAGCAGGTTTCATTAATGCAGGTTTAAATCTTGCATTTGTATTCCTTAAGCTTACCAATTCTGCTTCAGTATGCCTGAATTCGGATATAATCTGACCAGTAATGATGTAATAATTGGTAGATTAAAGAGCCTGTCCACAAGCATGCAAGTAATCTGCCAATTACAATGACAACTTTAGTGCTACATTAAATGGTACTTTAGACCTGTCACTGCTGTGTCAGACATGCAGTTGGCTGTAATGTTAGTATTTGCTATATTGTTTGTCTACATGTCTGTTTGCAACTGTCTTTCAATCAATAGTCCACCAGTATGTCAGCAAACAACATTTTATATCTAGCATTTTGTTGGCTACAGTGCATAAAATGAGCAAGTTATTGTTGCGAACATGAAAACAATGGTTGTCAGTTTCCAGTGAATGTATGTTTTGGGGCTGTTTTAGCTGATATAAATTTGCAATGTTTCAATGAATATTCTACACTACCCATGGCATCAGTTTCTATGCATGTGCCCTATTCCCCACAACAACAACAAAATATAGTCAGTGCGTCAATGTGTTCCTTCAACTGCCAGCCATTTCTGATTATTAGCAAAAGCTGACGCCAAACATTATGACAAATTGCATGATTAGTGCATTCAACTAAGCAGTGAAAAGTTCAATGCTCTGAGGAGAAAAAGGCATATGCAGGAACCCCCCAACTGGGTCACATGCACAATGAATCAGATGCAATCAAACGTGGCTTTTAACATACCCGGTCCGGTACACATTGGTTTTTTAAAAACTAAATGGGCACTTATGAACTTTTTGTAATGGAAAAACTAGGCAGCCAAGTAACAGGGCTTACTATAAGTTAAGAAACATGTTTATGTTTAACAAGTGCAGAGTTGCATGCACGGCAAAAAACTGTACAACTTAAATTAGTGTCTGCCTGCAAGTACGGGAAGCTTGACTTCCTTCAAAAGTCAAACCCAGCATATGTGGCGTGGCATGATCGAGAGCTTGATGAGCATAGCTTTATGCAGAGACCCGTCCACCAGTCATTTGGACGGGTTAAAATCGTTGTGGATGAGTAGTAATTTGGGTGAACGGGTAAAAAAATTAAGGAGCAAAAAAAGGTCTACCAAAACCATAGATATTGTCAGTTATGCCTCAAATGTGAGTGTAAATAGTGTCACATGTGTGTTTGTAGTCCATTTTAGGTCATAAGACACATTTAAAGTTTTTAAACTGGATTAACTAACAGTTAACATCCATGTGTCCACCAAAACATCTGTGACTGGCAATAATTTGTTCCTGCACAAAGCCCTGAACACTGAAGAGAGCTGACATCAGGGCACCTGCAGATGCTCTCTATGACTAATGAAGCCAATGTGGATCTACTCTTAGTTGCAGACTGGGTCAATATGATGCCCAAGTTATCATGTGCCACGTTATATAAGTAATTAATTGAACTACCGGTACATACATATCTTACTGTTCCACAATTTGCTATACCAAAATTAGCGCTGTATACTTCCATAGATGTATAGCCAGTTATTTTTCAGGATGGTGATTACATATATTTTGATTGGTTAATTGAGATTATTTTCCCAGTCTAACAGTGAGCAAGTATGTATGTTGAATAATGTTGACTAAGCTAGATGATGGACTACAGCACACAGCCTCCAGTCTACCTGATCTCTTCGTTTTCACCAACTGTTGCATTTATCCAAGTGTACGCATTATGCGATGTAAACCTACATATTTTGAAACATGTACATATATTCAACATGATCAAGCAACCAATCAGCAGCATTTCTGTTTTTATCCCCAAAACATGACCTTTTTTCAAACTGCTGTCAATACCTAATATTAATTGTTATTAGTACAAACACAATATATTCCATACATTCCATATGTTTTCTTAATCAGGTGTTTTTAAATTGCAATGAAAACCATTTCCAGCTATCTACCACAAAACCATTTTACAGTCAACAGTTGGATTAGGCAGACTTGCAATTGTACAACTGTATTCAATTGTTGAAAAACATGCCCATACATGGGATAATTGATATGGTCAACAAATACCTTGTGGTGGATGTCCACTGCGTGTGGCTGTGGTGGACAGATGTTCACGTCATGTTTCCACAGCTCCTGGGATCAGACATACCTACAGGAGACAACACAAGTATTACTGTCACACTCAAAGTCCACAGGCTCCAAGGTATACCAAGACACCGACCAGCTGAAGTCAATCACACATGGCCCAACAGCTCAGTTCTCCTGGCAACAATGGGCCTGGCTAATTACTCATTAACCATTCTGGTGATTCCTGATTAGGTGTCTGACATGCCACCAGCAGGTATCCTACAGGAACCACTGACACATTGATTGTGAGCTGGTAATGTGCCCAACATGTGCCTGCTTGGAGGCAGATAACAGCAGATCATAGCCATTAAATAGGAATATGCAATCCGACAACAGCTGCTGACAGTTTCCTATAAAATGGTGCCTATAACATACGTTTTATTCAATAATACTTTCTAAAAGGTTAATTACAGACTTACAGTACCCTAATTTGTTTAATTCTATGTGGATCACATAATGTTCAGTGTTTGTTCCAAATATATTCACTTTTACCAATACTATGATATTTATCATATCTTTCAATTTCATATACACTCAGACATGATAGTTATATAATATATATTTTTGTGGACTGGCTGAGACTTCACAAGACATTGTGGATGTCAATGGATTGCTTTATCAGTCAATAAGGTCTTAACTGTATATTAATTTTCATCTATGTATATATCGTTTATGATATAGTAACTAATACAGCTGAGAACTTAAACTTGTTGACCAATAAATCAGTCATTAACTTCAATGATGTGAGGCCCCAACATCTGCAAAGTCTTGTGAGGCCCCAACCAATCCACAAACATCCACAATGTCTTGTGAGGCCCCAATCAATCCACAAACATCCACAATGTCTTGTGAGGCCCCAACCAATCCACAAACATCCACAATGTATTGTGAGGCCCCAACAAGTCCACAAACATCCACAATGTATTGTGAGGCCCCAACAAGTCCACAAACATCCACAATGTCTTGTGAGGCCCCAACCAATCCACAAACATCCACAATGTCTTGTGAGGCCCCAATCAATCCACAAACATCCACAATGTCTTGTGAGGCCCCAACCAATCCACAAACATCCACAATGTCTTGTGAGGTCCCAACCAATCCACAAACATCCACAATGTCTTGTGAGGCCCCAACCAATCCACAAACATCCACAATGTCTTGTGAGGCCCCAACCAATCCACAATGTCTTGTGAGGTCCCAACCAGTCCACAACTGTCTACAATGTATTGTGAGGCCCCAACCAATCCACAAATATCCACAATATAATATTGTGGGCCCCAACCAATCCACAATGTCTTGTGAGGCCACAACCAGTCCACAAATGTCCACAATGTCTTGTGAGGCCACAACCAGTCCACAAACATCCACAATGTCTTATGAGGCCCCAACCAATCCACAAATATACACAATATATTGTGATGCCCCAACCATTCCATACCTATCCGCAATGTCTTGTGCGACCCCAACCAGTCCACAAACATACACAATGTATTGTGAGGCCACAACCAGTCCACAAACATCCACAATGTATTGTGAGGCCCCAACAAGTCCACAAACATCCACGATGTCTTGTGAGGCCGGGGCCCCAACCAGTCCACAAACATCCACAATGTATTGTGAGGCCCCAACCAGTCCACAAACATCCACGATGTCTTGTGAGGCCCCAACCAATCCACAATGTCTTGTGAGGCCCCAACCAATCGACAATGTCTTGTGAGGTCCCAACCAATCCACAAACATCCACAATGTCTTGTGAAGTCCCAACCAATCCACAAACATCCACAATGTCTTGTGAGGCCCCAACCAATCCACAATGTCTTGTGAGGCCCCAACCAATCCACAAACATCCACAATGTCTTGTGAGGTCCCAACCAGTCCACAACTGTCTACAATGTATTGTGAGGCCCCAACCAATCCACAAATATCCACAATATAATATTGTGGGCCCCAACCAATCCACAATGTCTTGTGAGGCCACAACCAGCCCACAACTGTCCACAATGTCTTGTGAGGCCACAACCAGTCCACAAATGTCCACAATGTCTTGTGAGGCCCTAACCAATCCACAAATATCCACAATATAATATGGTGAGGCCTCAACCAATTCACAATGTCTTGTGAGGCCCCAACCAGTCAACAAACATCCACAATATATTGTGAGGCCCCAATCCATCCACAAACATCCACAATGTCTTATGAGGCCCCAACCAATCCACAAATATACACAATATATTGTGATGCCCCATCCATTCCATACCTATCCGCAATGTCTTGTGCGACCCCAACCAGTCCACAAACATACACAATGTATTGTGAGGCCCCAACCAGTCCACAAACATCCACAATGTATTGTGAGGCCCCAACCAGTCCACAAACATCCACGATGTCTTGTGAGGCCCCAATCAATCCACAAACTTCCACAATGTCTTATGAGGCCCCAACTAATCCACATATATCCACAATATATTGGGAGGCCCCAACCAGTCCATACATATCCACAATGTCTTGTGTGACCCCAACTAGTCCACAAACATCCACAATGTATTGTGAGGCCCCAACCAGTCCACAAACATCCACAACATCTTGTGCATCATCCACAACAGGTTTGGCTGTCATATTAAATTGAGACTTCTCATGACTTACACATACATATTGAAAACAAAAAATCAATATAAAACTCTTGAAAGTGAGGTCCAATCAAGTCCTCACATCTGCCAACATAAACACTAAACACCCAGGTAGGTCCAAGGAATCACCCCACTGGGTCCACCCACAGCATCTACCTGCATCTACCTGTGTCTATCTGCACCACTGTGTCTACCTGCATCTATGTATCTACTATCTACCTGTGTGCTGACTGAGTCCAGACGTCACTGTGTCCCGCTGAAAGGAATCACTAACCAGTAGCCTGAGGGCCAGGTGTGTCTACGACTGTGAGTGGGAACTAGGCTGTGCAAACTGTCATCCATCAACTCTCACTGGGCCGGTCTGAGAAGACAAGAACACCTAACAGTGTAACAGTGTCTCACAGACTCAAGAAACTACTGCTGTGATCTGAGGCAAGATTCACACACTCACCTGAGAACTTTCCTGCTCAGCTGAGATCTCAAACTGACACTTGAACTCCACTGTCAGTGACCAAAGGACTAAGGCCAAGTAAGGAAAGATCATTGACGTCAACTCTGTGACACCTTGAGTGATTTCTATCGTGTTTTAATTTCTCCGTAAACATCACGATTTATGGCCCAAAATGCTAAACCTAATGTGAATTCGATGAAAAGTTCAAAATCATAAATCAGCCAAGCGAGACACGTGTTTCTCTCTGACATGGATGCTACATTGATAGACACACCCTGACAGAGTGTACGGCTACCTTTGTGTGTAGAAACGGTTCTTCATAGTCAGACATCATGCTAATGTTGCTGTCTATATGCACACATGTGTACACAGTCGACCACACAGTGTAGGTCATATGTGTGTGGTGATATGGTCCCTTTGTATAGTCCGCCTCAGTAGGCCGTGGAGGCCACGCCCCTTGTCCTGTTGACAAGCATTGAGCTGGTTGACAGCCCCAACCAGTCACAGTCACACTGGGGCTGGTGACAGGCAACAACAGACAATAGACACTGTCATAGCAAGTGCTATAACTGTCCCTGCCTTGGCTGTGTAATGATGACAACTGGACATAACAAACTGAAACACTAACACTCTTTAGGGACAATTTATTCAACTGACAGGCATGCAGGCAGGCAGAGTTTAGTTTGGGGAACATAAATAACACATAGAACACATGCATGCACCCATGTGTGTGCACACTGCACAGTACAAATAAAATGCAAATAAAATACACATAAATAAATATTTTTTAAATACAAACATTTATTTATCTGTATTTAAAAATATTTATTTATTTACCTGTACCACATAGGAAATAAGTGTATTTTTGTGTGCTTTAATGTGTTTATCCTTGGTAATATATATATATATATATATATATATATATATATATATATATATATATATATATATATATATATATATATATATATATGCTTATGCTTATGCTTATGCTTATGCTTTACTAAATAAACTCAATCAATCAATCAGTCTGTACACACTGTAACATGATATACAATTCTGTGTTGATGTTAGAACCAATTATGGCTTTTAACTACTGGGGTAGTTGACTTAAATGATAGTGATATCAGATTAAGAAAGTATTAATGTTGGAGTGAACAGGTAGGTTACTGTGATCGTTGAGGTCAAACACAGGCTATATGATGCCAGCCAGACTTTGTTCGTACAAACACAAACTTCACCAGAATCTGACCACAACAATTTTATAACAATAGTTAGGTGACATTGACATACTGATACTGACCAGTCATGTATATGTTTTTACATAAACCACTGAACTATGAGGAGTGTTATAATACCCACGCATCATTTTTACATGGAGATCACATGGCTGTCACATATAGCACTTTGTATGTGCGGTAACAATAATGTATTACAGTACAAATGTCGTTTACAAATCTGATATTGTATTTTTGGGCCCACCCATCTACCTTAGACTGAATGTCCCCCACCACAGTTCCCACTTACAGCACCCTGGTTACCTACACCAGCCAGGTATAAGGCTTGCTGACTCAGCATCTTTGACAGCCTTTTATCAAGGGTAATTACATATCCACTAGTATGTTACAGGGGACACTTGGTAGGTTTGCTTTTTCGTGAACTTAGTCTGAAACGCAAGGAGCAAAATAATCGAGGAGACCATGCAGTTTTAACTCAGGCTTTTTTTAGGGGTGGGGCAATGCAATCTTGTCACCAAAATTCATTCATCATGACTACCTATATTTCTGTAGCACCTACACTGAAGACATATGTGATATAGAATTGTAGTTTTTACCAATATGAAATTCAGGCAAATGGGGTATCCATGTTGTCTAAACTGTTACTACCCCTAGGAGAGAATCAACACCATACAGTGTCTGTTTGCTGCTGATATAAAAATTATTGATGCACAATGCAGGGTATTTCAAGGACTGGGAACATTGTGAGACGAATGCATGTACAGTGTATACTAGTGTATAGTGACATTCTTTTTAGTGGCTGGAGGAACTGTCAATGGTGAGAGTTTGTTGGTTTATGAGAAGACAACTAAAGGAAGACTTTCAGGATTGTCGCTTCATCAAATACCCACATCACCCAATTAATTATCTCACACTTCTCTCTGTCCTTACCCCAATGTACTCCTGTGAAGGACTTGCATTTCCACATTGATAAGATTAAATGCAATCTATTCGGTGTTCGTGGTATAGAAAAGCAAACATACCCACAGTAAAAGCATCCTTGATTTCAACATTCTGTATTAAATTATTAGTCTTTTAATCTAAGTGCATCTTTTTTGGAAACAGTAGATTTGCACTGACTGGGAACACGTGCTGCCTTAAATAGTTCAGCTAAGTGATTCAAACTTGTGACGAATCAGTTTAAAATGTATTCAAGGGTAAGGACTAACGTTTAAAAGACAACACTGTGTCATGTTCATCATAAGCATTGTCATCACCAGGAGAAATGCAAAAAAACTGAGTTTTAGCATACTAATGATTCATAGACCAGTAATGCATTATTATGTGTCTTTGTTTGACCATTGAGCAGATCGAATACTTAACATTTTATGATTTCACCAAAGTGAGTCAGAAATCACGAGTGTATCTCTCATTTTTGTGGCACTTGTTTTTTGTTATTTGTTTTACATTTCTGATACTGAAATCTAACTCATCATTTTTCATGGTGCACGATTGAGACAGACTACACTGGCATCTTAATTACAACATTATATCTTTATGCATGTCATGTGTTACGTAGACCACTTTCACAGCAGCATTATCTTTAGATTACTGTAGGCTACTGATTTCTTTTAACTTAAATCAAATGTGATTATTGAGTCACTATCTCAATATGGCAAACCAGACTTCAGGCTACAGCCAAGTGGGTGGTTGTATAAATCTGTTGTGCATTTGAGCAGTTACAGTGGTGAAGTAGTGCTCAAGGTGGGGTTACATTTGTTTTTATGCACAGTAAAGTATCTTGCTCAAACATATCTGACTTCTGTGCTAAAATTTCCCTTATCTTACGTATCTTATCACTAAAAATGTCCTCTCCTCACTCACTTTATTTATGTAAAGTAACAATGTCACATACATTACAGGTTGCACCATATTCTCTTCACAAGCAAACTGAGACCCGTAAACAATAAAACTTTCCAGTCACCAGTTTACTAAATGGGTCAGCTTAAGGAATTATTTAGCAACTTTAACAAATGAAGAGTCATTATTTTTAAAACACATCAAATCTAGTAATATACACATCAACTTTTTTCACAAAGTTACGTAAGGGTTAGTCTGCATACAACAAACAGTGGCATGTAAATGCAGATGTACAAACTGTATCTGTGTGAGTTCAAACTCTCGCAGAGCACATGACTGTTACTTCACTGATACACCAGTCAGATGTAGGGCTGTTACACCACTGATACACCAGTCAGATATAGGACTGTTACACCACTGATACACCAGTCAGATATAGGACTGTTACTTCACTGATACACCAGTCAGATGTAGGACTGTTACACCACTGATACACCAGTCAGATGTAGGACTGTTACACCACTGATACACCAGTCAGATGTAGGGCTGTTACACCACTGATACACCAGTCAGATATAGGACTGTTACACCACTGATACACCAGTCAGATGTAGGACTGTTACACCACTGATACACCAGTCAGATGTAGGGCTGTTACACCACTGATACACCAGTCAGATGTAGGACTGTTACACCACTGATACACCAGTCAGATGTAGGACTGTTACACCACTGATACACCAGTCAGATGTAGGGCTGTTACACCACTGATACGCCAGTCAGATATAGGACTGTTACACCACTGATACACCAGTCAGATGTAGGACTGTTACACCACTGATACACCAGTCAGATGTAGGGCTGTTACACCACTGATACACCAGTCAGATGTAGGGCTGTTACACCACTGATACACCAGTCAGATGTAGGGCTGTTACACCACTGATACACCAGTCAGATGTAGGGCTGTTACACCACTGATACACCAGTCAGATGTAGGACTGTTACACCACTGAATACACCAGTCAGATGTAGGACTGTTACACCACTGATACACCATGCAGTCAGATGTAGGACTGTTACACCAGCCAGATGTAGGACTGTTACACCACTGAATACACCAGTGAGATGTAGGATTGTTACACCACTGATACACCAGCCAGATGTAGGACTGTTACACCACTGAATACACCAGTCAGATGTAGGACTGTTACACCACTGATACACCAGTCAGATGTAGGACTGTTACACCACTGATACACCAGTCAGATGTAGGACTGTTACACCACTGATACACCAGTCACATGTAGGATTGTTACACCACTGAATACACCAGTCAGATGTAGGACTGTTACACCACTGATACACCAGCCAGATGTAGGACTGTTACACCACTGAATACACCAGCCAGGTGTAGGACTGTTACACCACTGAATACACCAGTCAGATGTAGGACTGTTACACCATTGATACACCAGTCAGATGTAGGACTGTTACACCACTGATACACCAGTCAGATGTAGGACTGTTACACCACTGATACACCAGTCAGATGTAGGACTGTTACACCACTGGTACACTACTGATACACCAAGCAGTTGGATGTGGCACAGTGATTTGAACTTTGCCAGTGTTTGCTTGGCACCCCAAGAGTTGGCTCAGCAACACAACATTGGCTTCATCTGGTCCAGTTGTCACGCAAATAGACTGATTGAGTTTATTAGGTGAAAATTATACACATGCAAACAAAACAGCTTAATAGATGCAAATAAAGAAAAAGTTAATATTACCGAGGATAAACACAGTATAGCACACAATAGCACACTTATTTCCAATGTGGTCCACAAAAAATACTACTGATTAATTTAAGAAAAAAAATACATGAATAAAAACTACTAAAATAATTAAAATATATAGGGATTTAAATACAGATAAAAAAATTACCAGTACTTAAGACAATGTGCTAATATAAAAAAATACTCTACTAAAGTATGATAATGTGATAATACATAGTAAGATAAGTAAAATATATTAAAATGCCACTTTAATACTGTAATTAATCTACTACTATAGGGTCGATCGTTAGACTCGTTACCATATTTCTAAAACTAGTTTTAGATCGACATTGTTTTATTTCGATAGGCAGGTTATTCCAGTGGCATATGCTTGTATAAAAGAAGGAAGTTTGCCCAGAACCCTTCACTCTTGGAATAACACATGCCAAGTTGCTGGCTCTTGTGGGGTATCTAAGCTGACTACCACACATAACTTAACTCTAGACTAAGTCTAGACTAACTTACTAAGTCTAAGGCAAGCGTAACTCAAACCATTCAGTGCATTTCTTTGGCTATCTACGTTATCTTGGAAGCGTGAAAACCCTCTACACAGTCACAGACAGTCAGGTCTCGGCTCACCGGCGATGTTGGTTCCTCGAAAAATGTCAACCACTCAGTACCCCACTCACTGACTCAGTCAAGCTCAAGTCAAGGCCACTGGCACGGGCACGGGCACTGTCTCAGCCGACAACGGGCAGTTAATAAAACTTGTAACAACGTATCGTTGTGGTCATATACATACCTTGCCGCTTGCTCAAAACCTGTCCGATTTGTGCTTTAGACGGGGAACACCTTCAGAATTCACCAATGCTCCATTTTCTTACAATCAACACGGAAGTATTATGCAGATACGCCCCATAAACTATGGCCATACTCGATGTGTGTTCCGTGGACCGTGCGTGGACTCCGCCACCGACTTGCGCAGGCACGTGGTTAGTAGCCGGATGTTATCGTTTCGAACGCAATCAATACTACCACGGACTACTGCCGGACTGTCGGACAGGACGCGAATTTGCATACACACTTAAACATACTTTTTATTACGCACATTCACAAAAATGTTATGTATGTTTATTCTTATATTTGTGTGTGAGTGTCACTGTGTGTGCGTGCGTGCGTGACGGTATGTGTATGTCACTGTATAATCGAGTAGGACCTACGTTTATACGTATGTGTGTATATATGTGTGTGTATGTGTATATGTATATATATATATATATATATATATATATATATATATATATATATATATATATATATATATGCACATGTGTATGTATAAAATATATGTGCATGCGCATGCATATGTGTTGGTGTATGTTTGTTGTGTGTTTACACATACACACATACACACATACACACACACACACACACACACACACACACACACACACACACACACACACACACACACACACACACACACACACACACACACACACACACACACACACACACACACACACACACACACACACACACACACACACACTCAGGTATTTATCGATCCACTGCTTGGCCGATTTCAGTTTGCATACTGCGTTAATAGATTTGTTGACTACGCTGTCACTATGGTTGTTGTATGTTCTCCAGCATCTAGATGGTTCCTATACTTACGCTAGCTAGGGTCCTTGTTGTTGATTATAGCTCTACTTATAATGCAAGATCAAATACAATTATCCCCTCAAGACTGAGAAGATACAGGATGTGTGAGTCCCACACTCCATGTGTCTATGGATCCTTGATTTTCTGTTTTGAAATTAGGTGACAATCTGGCATCATCAAGAAACTTGTGTAGTGTTCAACAGGAAAGACTAATCAATACAACAATACAGTTAATTACACTTTAATTACTGTTCTTGCCGGTGTGAGACCTCTATTTGTTCCCCGAGAGAGAGCCGCTAGTAACTTGCAAAAGCCAGCGGCACTTCAACACTTTTGCTGGCAGCTTTCATGAAATTAAACGTACAACTGCACGAAACACCATACCGGTCGGTCGTCGCTCGGGTTACCAAGGACCGCGCTGCTCGACCTCATCTTCCGTCGACAGTAGAATTTCAGATAGGAAGAAGAATAACACAACTATTGAAAATTGCACTATGGAACGTGAGGACTCTCCTCGACCGAGAAGGATCTGACCGACCAGAAAGACTCACGGCACTAGTAGCAATGGACCTTGCCAAATATAACATCGACATCGCCGCCGTATATGAAACAAGGTTCTCGGAGTCTGGTAGCCTCAACGGCTTGGAATACTCTTTCTTCTGGAGTGGCAAACCCGAAGGAGAAAGAAGGAGTGGGCTTTGCTATAAAAAAGGATATCGTCACAAAGCTGACAGAAATGCCACAGCCAGTAAGTGACAGAATCATGACGATGAGACTATCTCTGAGCAAGGACAACTTTGCTACAATTATCAGCATGTACGCTCCAACAATGACAAACCCAGATGATAACAAGGGGCTTTCTACAACCAGCTGGCAAGTGTACTCAGTGGCATCCCTGAAGTCTCCTATCAGCTACTGCTGATAGGAGACTTCAATGCGAGAATAAGGAAGAGACAATGACAAGTGGCCATTCGTCATGGGCAAACAAGGGATCGGGAAATGCAACTCCAATGGCGAGCCTCCACTGGCTCTGTGCTCTGAGTTCGAACTGATTGTAACGAAGATCATGTTCAAGCAGATCGAAGGTTGAACGCAAGACCACTTGGGTGCATCCTCGTTCCGGACATTGGCATATGATCGACTTCATCACCACGAGGTGTCGGGATAAGATGGACATCCACAGTGTTCCAGCCATGAGTGGATCTAACTGCTGGACCGATCACCAGATGCTGAGGTCAAACGTGGCTTTCAGAATACGACAACAGCGCAACAGCCAAGGGAGAAGTAAACCGACCAAGCTCAACAGAGTAAAACTAAGTACCATAAGCTATAGGGAGAGTTTTGAGCAGGAAATGGACAGTGCATGCTCTCGCCCGGTGAGAGGAGAAGGAAAGCTCAACACCAGACGAGGAATGAGCAGCTCTGGAGCAGGTACGTCGCGTAGAACACATCTAAAACATATCTTGGCAAGCCAGACAGAAAAATACCAGGACTGGTTCGACCCCAACGACCAGGAGCCACAGACTTATGAGCAGAAGAGACCAAGCACAGTAGAGAGTGTTGCAAACCAGGAGCAGTAGATCCACCACTGCAGCATACAAAGATGCCTGCTGACTGCTACAAAAACGTACCCGTGCACTGAAGTCAGACTGGTGTGAAAGGAAGCGGCAGTGGAGCTGCAGAGAGCTGCTGACAGAAGCAACATGAAGGGATTCTACAATAGACTGAAGGAAGTGTGGGTACCAAAGAAGAAGGGACCTGTTCACCTAAAATCAACAGATGGAATGGAGACCTTCTCTGACAACAAGAGACTTGTTGCAAGATGGAGTGAACATTTCCAGAAGCTTCTCAACGTCCCTGACGACATAGATCACGAAGCTCTGGACAACATCCCGCAGCGCATTACCAAACCATGCCTCAATGATATTCCAACCATGGATGAGATGGCTAGAGCAATCGCCGGCCTGAAAGATGGCAAAGCACCTGTGGGTGATGGAATTCCCGCTGAAATATGGAAGCAAGGAGGAAACAATCTGTTCAACAGACTGCACCAACTAATCATTAATGCCTGTGAGGTGGGTTCTGTACTACAAGCATGGAAGGGTGCTAGCATTGTAACCATCTACAAGAAACGTGATCCAACAGACTGGGGGAACTATAGAAGAATCTCTCTTCTTTCCATAGCAGGCAAGATCTTCGCCAGGATCCTCCTCAACAGACTATCTACCCACATAACACCAGATGTAGTTCCGGAGACACAATGTGGCTTCAGAGGTAACCGGAGCACCGTGGATATAATATTTTGTCTCCGCTAGCTACAACAAAAGTGCATTGAGCAGGACCGACCACTGTACATGGTGTTTGGCGACTTCAGTAAGGCATTCAATACAATTGAGAGGACCGGGCTATGGCAGCTACTGCGGAAGTATGGATGCCCAGAGAAGTTCACAACTATGATCGAGGCTCTACGTGCCAGGATGATGGTGAATGTTAGTGTTGGAGGGGAAGTTTCAAAATCGTTCAGTATTACAAATGGGGTCAAGCAAAGTTATCTACTGGCCCCCACGCTCTTCTCCATCTTCCTGTCAGCAATCTTCGACGAGGCTTTCCGAGACATGGCGGATGGCGTCTATATACAGTCCAGACAGAGCATTTATCTATTCAACGTCGCACACTTCAAAACAAAGACCAATACTACTCGGATACTGATGAGAGAGCTGCTATTCGCAGATGACAGTGCACTGGTTGCACACTCTGTTGAAGAGATGCAGAAAATAGTGGATGCTTACTCCGATGCGTCAAAGAAGTTCGGCCTGAAAATTAACACCAAGAAGACGGAGGTGCTGTACCAACCCAACTCTACAAGAACCCGAGAGGAGGATATCATGGTTGATGGAAACAATTTGAACTCTGTTCCGGAATTCTATGACAGCTACTGAGGAATTCACCTACCTCGGAAGCACTATATCAAGTAATGGACGCATTGATGATGAAATACAGAGGAGGATGGCCAAGGCTAATGCATCTTTCGGCCGACTATATGCCAGAGACTATGGAACAACCACCATGTGTCCATGCGGGTTAAAGGCAACTATACCTACTATAAGGAGCCGAGGCTAGGACAGTGTATAGACGACAGGTGAAAAAACTGCATGCCTTCAAGATGCGACATCTGCGTTCGATCATGAGGATAGCCTGGACGGACAAAGTGACAAACAAGGAAATACTCGAACGGACAGAGCTGCCCTCTATGGAAAATCTGCTGATCAGAAAGAATCTCCGGTGGACTGGACACCTCATGAGGATGTCACCGGACAGGCTACCAAAGCAGATTCTCCACTCTCAACTGGCTTCTGGTCACAGAAAGAGAGGGCGCTCTCGTCTCCAGTTTAAGGATACCATCAAACGAAACCTGAAGGTGAGGGACATGAAGGCCGACTCGTGGATATCAGTCCCACAGCAGAGAGATAAATGGAGAGCAACAGCCAAGTAATGGAAGCAGTCTTTGTCGCATCACGACCGACAGCGTGATGATAATGATGAATTACTTACACAATAAACGCTTACATAATGTAATTTTAGTATGTTTAATTGTTCAACTTCTTAACTAGGTTTGGGTAAATCCAGATGCAGATCTGGTAGTCATCTAAGGAAGATTGCTGAAAGCAGACAAAAGGTCACGGAAAATGTAAACTACGAAAGCCAACATTAGTATTACTACTGGGGAAATGTCTACATCGTAAGTATAGTATCATAGTTATGGTAACTACAAGATAGTTCGTAGTTGTAGGTTCCAGATGTCAAATACGTAAAACAACAACATCCGGTCATTTTCGTTTTCATAGTCATGCAATAATTATCTTGTATCTATATGAGATACCCATTACGAGATAGATATAGAACTATGAGGCAGTAAATTAGATTCAAATATAACTAACTTGTTTTTGTAATAAGCTGACTGAATTACTCAAAGGAACATGCAACCATAGTGTTGAAAATGCGTTAAAATCCCTCAAATTCCCACATGCCATTCAAGATAGAATGTTGTAAAATATGTATTTTTTTTAATTTTATAAGATTGTTATACATCATAAAATTAATCTTGAAACGTACATTTTCACTGACCATGGGCGCTGTCATTGTTGCCCATTTCACGAAGAACTCACGAAGAGTAACGCGAGAGAATGCGTGTGACGTAGACTGTCCACAACTCCCAGCGATATAGGCGGTGCGCAACATGTAAATGCTAGCACAGCGACATGATTTGAGTTGTTTTTATGAGTCTTGTGATAATGAAATGCATGGATGTCAAGCATACGGATGCCAAAACAAAGAAAGAGAAGGGTGAGTGAAAGGAAAGAGATTTTTCCAAATGCCAATAAATTCTCTGCGAAGCGCGAGTTGGCGATGAAATGGCTCCACAATATTGGTACGGGTCATACTGTGGAAAAATTCAATTTCAACCGGAGAATGGTTTGCCAGGATCATGTCACCATTGATGTGGAACACAGGTTGCTTGGATTGGGTGAAAGACGACTGTTGAACGAAGGTACCGTCCCCACTGAAGTTGTGCACAGAACGAAAAGTTCGGGGCCGAAGGGTCGGTGTTGCAATGGCACGTGAAGAGCGGTCTCGCAAAAGGGACGAACTTTATAATAATATAAATCTATGATTAGTAAGATATTCACTGCGCGACGGCCGACTGGAATAATTAGTTAGATAAACGATTTGTTTACATGTGAAAGTGGGCGATAAGAACAGTTATTAAGCTCCGTCGAACCGACCAAGTCCAAGTAGGAATGCGCGATTGCCTTTGTTGCAATCTCTACTTGAGCATCGTTATTCTTTATCCTATTCTTTATGAATATTTATATTGTAAGGGATGCCGCGTTTGTATATATAACGCTATGTAAGTGTAATTAAATGGATGGATAGATCTCAGACTCAGTGGGTGAAGAGTTCGTTTTGTTTTGCCCACCCGAGGCGCTAGCGGTTGTGGAAGTGTGACGTCACACACCCACAGGCGAAATGTCCAAAATGTCAGCCTCCAGGGAGGTTAATTAATTATCCTTAAAACTGGATAAATAATTTCAGAATAAATTAAAAATATGGGATATGATTCAATGAACATTGTTTAATGGTTTGAGCAATTTTTACTTTTTGGGTTGCATGTTCCTTTAAAAAATAACTTTAGCAAAATGCATATTATCCAACATGCACCGGGCGTCAACATGGGCATATATATATAATCGCCAAGTGACGTCTTGGATGAATAAAGACATTTGGCTATGTCTAGTACTATATCTTTCAAATAGTAAATACATAACATGTTATATGTGGTGTAACATATACAGTCGCATCCAACGTACATAATACCATATTAAACCAGCCCAACGACCAACGACTATCTTGACTGTGGAGGAATATGAGTAGCTAGATTTAGTAAAGTTACAAACGGCAATGAGGAACAAGGACACGTGGAGAGATTATTGGCGTCAGCAGACATCAAACCCAGTAGCACACGCCAATATGAACTATATACACGTATCTACACTGAGCTGAGAACCAGGTTCCGAGGACTTGTACGTAGCTCCCTGTGCCAATCTGGTAAGCAAGTTACTAAAATAGGAGTTGTTGTTAGGTGGTTGAGCGCAAACCAAAGGGACAGTGTGCACGAATGCACGTACATGGTGCACGTGGATACAGATCTAGACGAAGACAACTCCCGCAGTACATGGTGGTCCCCCGGTCTCCACCCACTGCACACGAACATTTATGTTTTCGATTATTTTTCATAAATTAAAGTCAGTAAAGTATAATTAATATCACAAGGTTAATAGTATGTAGATTTATTTTTTTAAGAAATAAAAAACTGTATCGGAACGTTTTTCGTGGATGTCATGCCGAATCTGTGCATTATTTCAATTCAATTCAATAACTTTATTCCAGACTCAACAGGGCACATACAGCAAGTACATGTGACTCTGAGGTCCATATGTTGACATTAGGCAGACAATATGTACAGTATGCATTCTGACCCAATGCTGTGTATATACGCAAAATGTATACATTTGTTTTAGTCAAGTGTTCATATATAAAGGCTTGTTCCAGTGTTTACGGATCCTGGAAGTGAATCTTAATGCAGTAACATTAATGCAGATATACATTTTTAGTTGTTTTATATTAGGTATTCCAATTAGTATTATGTAGTTGTCTTATCGTCGACTATAGTACCTGAAAGTCCGCCTGCTATACTCGCCATGCAATCCATATAATTCTGCTCATTTGATTAATTCAGATGCGAAATTTTCTAAACGTGTTATTTAATTCTTCCTGTCTTCTGCCATCATGACTGTCCATAAAGTATAGCTGCACGTAGCCTCTTCTTAGGTATTCCACGTCACACCTTTCCACTGATTAGGTTCACGGATCCCCTGGTACAATGCAAGGGACTTTTCCATTTCCGTTTTCGAACGCGACACTTACACGGGGTAGTGGCTTCTTGCTAACCACTCACGTATAATGCATGTAAAACACCTAATGTCAATCTTGTCAAAAGTACCTTCAACCTAACGCTAACCCTAACCTTAACCTTAACCCTAACCCTAAAACCCTAACCCTAACCCTAAACCTTAATTATTCCACAAGAACACTCTGTAGTGGACCATCAAGTGGCGCCGCATAGCGGTTAATAATGTTTAACGAAACATTTGACTATCCGTCTCCATCAGTGTGCGTGGCATTACCAGTGACGAAAACTAGCTCGTTTATTTCAGAAGTTAAATATGGTGGTAAGACTTTTAATTACAACAGTTTAGTTAATTCGTTGCAGCGCATAACCGTTAGACTAATAGTAAATGCTTAGCGAAATGTCAGTTTCACTTGCTGTTACAAACAACACTATGAATTCTTGCGGAGCCAGTGACAGACGAACTGTCACACTCGCAGTCAAGCCTAAAGCAACGGCGCGTTTAATTTGATTTTATGAGACTGAATGGCAATGTTTGATGTTTCAGAAAGTTGGTCTCCAGATCAAAGCACAACTTGAAAATATCACGAATTTGGCTCCAGATGGTGAGGACTTCAGATGGTATTTAAAGGTAACCATTGTCAACAAAAACTACTGTTTTCATTACTCGCTTGGGCGATAATGCAAGCTTATTTACACCAACCTTGCATTGGCGTCGGAATGTGGTGAATATTGGAGGATGAAATTTTCAAAAATAAAATTGCACACCCCTGGATGTCTCAAAACCACTACAAAGCAAAGGCTCTCAAACAATCCCCAGTCCTCAGTCATCAATTTACACTTTACTTTCAGGCTGCCAATCCAGGGCCTGACAGATCGACCTAGCCAGAGTCCTAGCTGTTCAATCGAACTTCATCTTGACATCTCTGGGATGCTTTAAAGCTATTAAAGCTTTTCAACCCCTAATAATCTTAGACAATCTCAAAATGCACACCTTTATATCAAGGCTTTTCAGCCTCTGACATGTCACTGGCTTGAGCCAACTGAATCTCTTAAAAAACCCTCAAATATTCCCGACCCAAGGGCCAAGATCACCCAGATCCCTAAATATTGGCGAATTACTTCCACCTCATCCCCAACACTGAAAATATTGTGGGCTGAGTCCCTATGCCTTTCTTCCATATTGTTAATCTACATGGTTTTGTTTTAGGATAATTTGCATAACCGAGTAATGCATGCAGTGGGCCTATATATTCATAGCTGTGGGTACTGTATATAGTACTAGAACAAACAATGCACTGTTAATTTAGGCTTGCATGTTAATCTTTTGAACCCATTAACCTGATATATTCCGGGCTATATGCATATGACATTGAGAAACATAAATAAATATATTTCCTACCTTCTGTAGAGCTAGCATTCGTTTAACAAGTGCAATTTGGCAAAAGTCGCTTTCACATGGGACAGTTTGTTTATTTGTTTATGTGTTGTCATGTGATTTAGTGCACCAAAACAACATGCAGTTTTTTTTAGGTAATTTGCACTAAACAACCCAAACTTGAGCTAATGCAGGAGTTTGTGGGTAGTTTGTTTGTTTGATTGACAATGCCCCACCAACCTCAAGCAGAGGCAGATTACCACTACAACACAAGTGTTAGTAGTGTTCGATTCAGACAATGACAGCAATGAGGATGACACGAATGATAATGTGGGGGGAGTGATGCGCAGCTCCATGCTAGTAATGCAGGGGTGCAAATAATGAGTTCATATGCTATATAATGGATGACCATCTGCTCATCTGTTACTAATTAATTATGATGTGATTTTGCAGTGTTTTGTGTAACCTGAAAGACTATTTCATAAGTTCACCTCACCTTTCAGTTGAAGTGTGCCAACTGTGGAGATGTTACACCTGAATATGTGTACCTCAACTTGTTGGTAAGTCTTGTGTTCTCATTTATATTCAACGGTAATATTTGCTGTACACCCACATGCATGTGATGTTTGAAATAACGCTTCCCAGCAAACAAGAAACCATTTCTGAACCAGTTGGCACGTGTCCTACTGATGCATAATTGGTACCGCTCCACCAGTACGTGTTTTCATGTGTATTCACATGAATACACATGTTCTGCCTGTTGTCATGAGTTTTGAAGGAGTTTGACATGAGTCATACTGGGTCAGAACTGGTACGGTTTCACTGGTATGTATCATCACGTGAAAAACTCATGATTTCACGGTAAACACGTGTCGACACACACCAAATTTGTTCACAGAATCCAGTGAATTCACTTACAGAAACATGTGAATTGAGCCAGTTGAACTCATGAATTCACTATGAGACATGTGAAATCACGGGTTGTTGTTTGCTGGGTTGCCCAGTGATTGATAAACAAAATGTTAATAAACATTTCAGAAATGTTGGTGTGTATACATCACATCTATGTTAACTATAAATTGTGAGGTTAAAGACAGTGATTTACTCGAGAGTCAATGTTTTAAAATAAAATAAATTCCCTTTCCTTTCATAAAATAAAAAACTTTGAGGATGTTATTATTTGTATTAGTTTCTAGAAAAAGCTTTAATATTAGCATCACTAAAATACTACAAAAGACTATGCAACATGATCACTTTTATTTTTAATCTGTGATTAAAAATAATGTCGGTGGATTGCAAAATGTTTGCAAATAAAATGTTATGGTGTATTTTAAAGCTGTAATAATATTAATTAACTGCTGTCTCACCCTGTCAGTGACACAGTCGTACTGCAGCTATGGATGTTATTGATAGGATATGTCCGATTTATTCATCACCAATTTGCTAGTAATATCACAACAAACTGCTCCTTATTTGTTACCTGCCATTCTGCTATATAGAAGTTATCTATGAGTCAGTAGTTATGTAAATGATCTTTCTAAGACGCCATGTTGTTTCAGGAGAGTCAGCCACTGAAAGGTGGCCGAGGCTCAGCAAGTCTTGTGCTCAAGTGCAAGTTGTGTGCCAGGGAAAACTCTATTGGTGAGTGTGAGACCACTGTAGCTCACCCCATTTGTTATTTCAGTATCTGTGCTGATGTTTATACTTGCAAAAGAAACTACTTCACAACAATTAGTTCAAAACACTCTATAAAGTTCTCATATAAAATGTATTGTTTATGAAAGGTTTACAATTAATGAGCATACTTTTAAACTATTAAAGACCATAGCTTATTGCACCAGCAGCTCTTTCACATGTGTAATGCATTGCTGTCCTCTAACTTGGAACAGTTCAGCATATCCACCAGAATATAATGTAACTCTGTAAGCTAGTGCAGGTCAGCAGTTGACAAATATATTTTTGCAATATAACTCGTATCGTTATTCATTCAAGTTTACATCAAGGGTAACCGAGTTGGATAAACAGATCATGCTAACAGTCTCTCAGAAGGGTAACGTGTTGTTGCAGACATCGTCAAGGAAAGCCTTGGCAAGTACACAAATGACGATGAGAACAAGTTCAAGACAATAGTTGTATTTGATTGTCGGGGAGTCGAACCCACTGACTTCTCACCAAGGGTAATTTATTTATTGTGATTATCTCAAGGATACATGTAAAAGTTGTGTATTTTGTGGCTCCATGCAAAATATTGATACTCTGTAGTATTACTGTTTTTTATAGCTTCTTCTCCATGGTGAAGACCTGGTTTAGAGACGACCATACACACACATATATATATATATAATCTAAATATTTGGGTATCTTTACAATTTACAAAATGAAATTATAACTACACAGGTGAAGCTGTGTGAAAAGTTCTGCTGTTACCTTTTGTGATGTTATCAGAGTGTTGTCTTGCTTGTAGTTATCTTCTCAAGAGATAGGATGTTTGAGATGTTCTTGTGTTCCTCAGATTGGCTGGGTGGCGGAGGGTGTGGAAACTGGCACACCATTTAATGAGGTCGATCTCACAGAGAAGGTCAGTTGTACTTAGGCCCAAAGGTGGCATTGGTTAGTTCAACTGAACAAGTGGGTCAAGTGATATGCTGTTTTGTAGAATTTTTTAGTGGAGAAAGGGTACCATGTCAGATTATGTGTACCATTATCTGTCAGGATAGAGGACATCTATGAGATCAACTGCGTAAATGTTTGTTCCATATGGTTCACTTTCTATTTAATTGCTAATATAGCATTTTATATTTAGTCACATTTATTGGCTTATGTATCTTTTTATATAAATGTATAATCAAATGTTTGAGAACATTTGTCATGATAGTATGCCTTATATTATGACATGGACATTGTTGGCTGACATTCCTTGTTTCACTGTGGCTTCTTTCTGTATTCCAGGAATGGGTTGACTACGATGAGAAGGCAAAAGAATCAGTTGGTATTTATGAAGTTGAACACACTTTTGTAAAAGTACACTGATGCAGAGAGCCGTCATCACTAGAGAACTAAAGGACCCGGGGGACTGTCAGAGTGCAGTCACTTCCAGTGCATCAGCTGGACTTGAACCAGGCTCAGACCTGCGGACAACCGAAGTTGCAGGGATTTGCGCAAACTACCAACATTCAGTGTCTATACCTATACAATTATAAGTTACAGTAGCAGTTTCCTTCAATGGTGAATATTGCAATACCACCAATATTTTTAAACTTTAAATGTTGGGATCAAATGAACTGATACTGTATCTTACAAATTAGTTCAGTAAGCATTATATTAGCATCCTCTTGTATGTTGAATTTGTTATTTATGTACAACCTGTTACTGCACTGTATGTTGGATGATCATCTTTTTATTGTTTTCACCAAGTGCATTAAAAGTATAATGTTTAAAAAGCTTAGTAATCCGGTAGATCTATTAAGAAGTTTGCTATCAAAGGCATCTTTTTATGAGAAGTATGCCTATAATATATTGAGTTTATTTTAGTGTGTATCATTATATTATCATACAGATATCAATGATTGTACACTGGGTAACCTTAAGTATTTTCTGTAGATTTCAACAATTGATACAAACACTTAATTTGAGCAATTATAGCAACAAAAACATGATGTTTGTACAATCTTCTCAGTAAAACTAGGAAACGTGATGTGTAAGCTGTAGTACACGTGTATCTAGTTCCTGTTTCTCTCAAACTGAGAGCAATAAATATTTGTTCAATATTCAACTAAAATATATGCCAATAAATATAATTATCTTTCTGTGCATGTTCCTGATGTCTTGTTAATAATAATTATATTAAACAGCGATGAGTAGCAACTTACAACTACCAAATTGAATTGTCAAGTACTTGTGGTCTGTTTGTCCCAAGGTGATCAATCAACCTGAAATGTACTGCAACTTACCTTAAATGATAATGATTACACGTACCATTCTCATTTTAGTATCAACAGTGAACTGCATCTTTTATCATCAGAGTTTTGTGGCACAGCCTGTCACATCCCACTATAGCACTGTCATCATTTTCCGAATGCAACATTATTATTTTAAAAAGGTAAATTCTTATATAACGCAGTATCCCATTCTCAGGATTGCTCAAAGCACTTTACACTACTCTCTGGCAGACCTGTTCAATCGAACACCATCTCAGTGTGTCTGGGGAGCATCCAGCCATGCTGCAATTGATGCGCGTAGTCTATTCGTACATAAATATCCACCACTGCTTATTGCTTATAGTCAGAGCGTCTTCTGGATAAAGGTTTAGGAAGACACTGAACTACTTCATCTATCTACTTGACTCGCTTGATTCAATAGTTTGTTCTGGGTGCTCTGGCAGCAGGAAAGAGAAGAAATGTAGCTGTAGTGATAGGTAGAGGAATGACGAATAGTGAAGGGGCTGAGAAAGGTGTCTTGACTGTCTTCTGAGGGGGCAGAGACCCAACCTCAAGAATCTACGGTTGTCGCAGATACCATTTCTTGGGGCAGGCCATTCCACTTTGCAATGGTGCATTTGAACAATTACATCATCTGTATGGTGGGAGGGGAGATTGTATATTATGAAGATGTTATTTCCGTGCTCGTTCACATTGTGATCTGAACTGACTACTAAAACTATTAGTTTTCTTGCAGAAATGAGAGCAACTCCAGCAGACAGAGGACTTATATGCTGCAGTTGTAGCAGTCATAACACATCAGTTCCAGTTTCACTGTGTGTCCAACAGCACCGACATCACAGGATCTTTAGTATTATTATTATCTCAATTTCAACAACATCAGCACGTTACATTCCCGCATGGTATTCTAACTGTTAGACTGTCAGAATGCTCAATTAACTTTGACTACTTTCTGCATGCTGCATGTTAACATATATTTCCATGACTTCTTTATGATTAAAAATTTCAATAGTAGTATATTCAATAGTATATTTGTATTGTAATGAGGAAAATTCCAAATATCATGTAGGTTAAAAAGTATATTTAAACATTGTACACCAAAGAAAGTGAAATGCAGGGACAACAATGGGTTGTATTGAAATTAATACGTAGCATAACACTGGTATTTTATTGATGCTTTTTCTATCAAATAAAACAATACACAAAAGTTCAACAGTCGTTTGATTCCAACAGGTACCTGCTGGACACAAACTTGGAAATATAAAACATCCATTTTCTGACTAAAAATGCCTGTGTCACTGCACCAACTGTCTGTGTGAACACTTGCTTGCTGAAAGCAGACTAACTGCACGTAACACAAGTCAACAGACTGTTCTGTGTCTGTGGGTGTGGTTCCACATGAGATGGTAATGGTTGCCTGCCGTCTTCCACAGTTATGAACGCAATCTCCTCTGCAAGCAGATCAACTGAGAAAATACAACACTGACAGTAATTGACATACAAAGACAGCGTTATAAAATTATCACATGACAAATTATCCAAGTTACAACATACTACCTGTTAACTATATATAGATGAAGCACTCGAGTGAACAGTGACATCATTGGTAAAGTGTATACAGGCTGTATACAGTTGATATTGTGTCCTTCGTGACTGAAAATCACTAGATTGCACTATTGTGATGGTTGTTATTTGATTATTATATGCTATTTGCATGTACAATTTCATGACAAAGTTACATATATAGAATTACATACATAAACATAAATTTTTAGAAATGTTAATGTACTAATTCATGGGTGGGAGGGGATCTGAGATTCACTATGCAATATGTGAATGGGCAACTGTCATTACCTGAGAATGGGCTTGCTCGACAATAAACATGAATAATCATTTAATTAATTTAGGCTAGGATTTAAACAGTATTAGCCATATACATATAGCTATATACATATTACATACACACCTATGCATCCTCCTTGGCACGCATGCGCTGAACAAAACCCTTTGCCTTGCTCTTGCGGAACTGCTCAAACGGGTCATTGACAGCAATGCCGATGCCTCTGTACATGTCAGCCTTGTCCCGCACTTCAGCTGTCTCTACTGGGTCCATACGACCCTGCTCCGATGACCCCAGGCCCTTGCCACCCCAGCCTGTATAACAACATGAGACACTTGTGACCCTAGGCCCTTGCCACCCCAGCCTGTATAACAACATGAGACAATGATGACCCCAGGCCCTTGCCACCCCAGCCTGTATAACAACATGATACACATATTACCCTAGACCCTTGCCACCCCAGCCGGTATAACAACATGATACACTTGTGACCCCAGGCCCTTGCCACCCCAGCCGGTATAACAACATGAGACACTTACGACCTTAGGCCCTTGCCACCCCAGCCTGTATAACAACATGAGACAATGATGACCCCAGGCCCTTGCCACCCCAGCCTGTATAACAACATGAGACACTTGTGACCCTAGGCCCTTGCCACCCCTGTCTGTATAACAACATGATACACTTGTGATCCTAGGCCCTTGCCACCCCAGCCTGTATAACAACATGGGACAATGATGACCCCAGGCCCTTGCCACCCCAGCCTGTATAACAACATGAGACAATGATGACCCCAGGCCCTTGCCACCCCAGCCTGTCTAACAACATGAGACACTTGTGACCCTAGGCCCTTGCCACCCCTGTCTGTATAACAACATGATACACTTGTGATCCTAGGCCCTTGCCACCCCAGCCTGTATAACAACATGAGACAATGATGACCCCAGGCCCTTGCCACCCCAGCCTGTATAACAACATGATACACATATTACCCTAGACCCTTGCCACCCCAGCCGGTATAACAACATGATACACTTGTGACCCCAGGCCCTTGCCAACCCTGCCTGTATATCAACATGAGACACTTACGACCTTAGGCCCTTGCCACCCCAGCCTGTATAACAAACAACATGGGACAATGATGACCCCATGCCTTTGCCACCCCAGCCTGTATAACAACATGAGACACATATGACCCTAGGCCCTTGCCACCCCTGTCTGTATAACAACATGATACACTTGTGATCCTAGGCCCTTGCCACCCCAGCCTGTATAACAACATGGGACAATGATGACCCCATGCCTTTGCCACCCCAGCCTGTATAACAATATGATACACTTGTGACCTTAGGCCCTTGCCACCCCAGCCTGTATAACACCATGGGACAATGATGACCCCATGCCTTTGCCACCCCAGCCTGTATAACAACATGATACACTTGTGATCCTAGGCCTTTGCCACCCCAGCCTGTATAACAACATTATACACTTGTGACCGTAGGCCCAGACCATCCCAGTCCATTGCCACTCCACCCTATACAGCAGTAAGACCCAGTCAATCCCAGGCCATTGCCACCACACCCTGTACAGCAGTAAGACCCAGACCATCCCAGTCCATTGCCACCCCACCCTGTACAGCAGTAGGACCCGGACTATCCCAGTCCATTGCCACCCCACCCTATACAGCAGTAAGACCCAGACCATCCCAGTCCATTACCACCCCACCATGTACATCAGTAAGACCCAGACCATCCCAGTCCATTGCCACTCCACCCTGTACAGCAGTAAGACCCAGACCGTCCCAGACCATTGCCACCCCACCCATTACAGAAGTAAGACCCACACCATCCCAGACCATTGCCACTCCAATTTGTACAACAACAGAACAGCTGCATGCACTCATGAGGACATTAAGAGACGAACTCGACATAAGGTTTGTCTCTACCGAGTCTCTCACCCATCTTCATAAGTAGTTGATGTCCCCTGTTCTCTGAGCCAAGTCTTGCTTCCGGTGGCTGATTGCTCTGGAACGTCTCCTGACTTCTACAAAACCAAACAAGCACCAGGAGATAAACACACTGTACAGGATAGTAACAGTGGCACACCCATTTCTGCAAGCAATAATGCAAACATTTGTTCTGAGCTATAAAATAAATATTTATTTTGAAGTTACAGTGAAATTGTCAACTTTGCTAAAAGCCATTTTCATCTTGAAATGAGGACAATAAATTTTTATTTCATCAAGACACAATTTTCAAAGTACTGCTTAGATGTAGTAGCATAGTGCAAGTTTGAACGAAATGTTGCAATACTACCTACAAATGCATCTATAGTTTAACATCTCAGAAGCTACCAGTTAGCCTGAAATCTTCTACTGGTGAGAGTGAACGATTGACAGGTGTAAATTCAACTAAGTTGTCACTCACTGGAAGGTTGGTGGGGTAACGCTCCTCTCCCGTGACAAAGAGCGTCTGCGTGGGGCGGGTGATGGAGAGCGTGACCGTGACCGCGACGGCGATCTTGACCGTGACCGTGACTGTGAACGTGGTCTAGACTTTGAGCGTGACCGAGAGCTTCGTTGGTATGGCAGATCAGTATCTGATGGCGGTGACCTCGACCTTGACACATGAAAGAATGTACTTTAGTAATCATGAAGCACAATAATTAATACATTGGTTAAGTAATAATCTGGGTATTTTACTAGATATTAAGAACAGTTAGTTGTGAACACGTAGCATTATATTTGTATTCAATGATGAATTTGTTTACCTTTCCTTTCTCTCGCAACTTAGCCACCTTCGCCTGCGAGGTCGACGTGGGGGTGACCTTGACCCTGACCTGGAGCGTGAACGTGACCTTGAGCGTGACCTTGAACTACGACCAGCCTCCCGTCGCTGGTCTTCTTTTGCACGCTTGGCACGCTGCTTTGCTCGAAAGAACTCATATAGTCCAAGTTTCTCCCATCCGTCGCTGAACATACAAGCGTATTCACATTACACACCAGACTGCAACCTACGGCAGATCTCCATTCACATTACACACCAGACTGCAAACTACGGCAGATCTCCATTCACATTACACACCAGACAGCAACCTACGGCAGATCTCCATTCACATTACACACCAGACAGCAACCTACGGCAGATCTCCATTCACATTACACACCAGACAGCAACCTACGGCAGATCTCCATTCACATTACACACCAGACTGCAACCTACGGCAGATCTCCATTCACATTACACACCAGACGGCAACCTACGCAGATCTCCATTCACATTACACACCAGACAGCAACCTACGGCAGATCTCCATTCACATTACACACAGACAGCAACCTACGGCAGATCTCCATCACATTACACACCAGACAGCAACCTACGGCAGATCTCCATTCACATTACACACCAGACGCAACCTACGGCAGATCTCCATTCACATTACACACCAGACAGCAACCTACGCAGATCTCCATTCACATTACACACCAGACGCAACCTACGCAGATCTCCATTCACATTACCACCAGACGCAACCTAGGCAGATCTCCATTCACATTACACACCAGACAGCAACCTACGCAGATCTCCATTCACATTACACACCAGACAGCAACCTACGCAGATCTCCATTCACATTACACCAACCAACAGCAACCTCCGAAGAACCTAAGTCCATTCTCCACCGCGCAACTACAAGCTATTCACATTACACACCAGACTGCAACCTACGCAGATCTCCATTCACATTACACACCAGACTGCAACTACGGCAGATCCATTCACATTACACACCAGACAGCAACCTACGGCAGATCTCCATTCACATACACACCAGACAGCAACCTATGCAGATCTCCATTCACATTACACACCAGACGCAACCTACGCAGATCTCCATTCACATTACACACCAGACTGCAACCTACGCAGATCTCCATTCACATTACACACTGACAGCAACCTACGCAGATCTCCATTCACATTACACACCAGACAGCAACCTACGCAGATCTCCATTCACATTACACACCAGACAGCAACTACGGCAGATCTCCATCACATTACACACCAGACAAACTAGCATCTCCATTCACATTACACACCAGACTGCAACCTACAGCAGATCTCCATTCACATTACACACCAGACTGCAACCTACGGCAGATCTCCATTCACATTACACACCAGACAGCAACCTACGGCAGATCTCCATTCACATTACACACCAGCAGCAACCTACGCAGATCTCCATTCACATTACACACCAGACGCAACCTACAGCAGATCTCCATTCACATTACACACCAGACTGCAACCTAGGCAGATCTCCATTCACATTACACACAGACAGCAACCTACGGCAGATCTCCATTCACATTACACACCAGACAGCAACCTACGGCAGATCTCCATTCACATTACACACAGACAGCAACCTACGGCAGATCTCCATTCACATTACACACCAGACAGCAACCTACGGCAGATCTCCATTCACATTACACACAGATGCAACCTACGGCAGATCTCCATTCACATTACACACCAGACAGCAACCTAAACTCCATTCACATTACACACCAGACGCAACCTACGCAGATCTCCATTCACATTACACACAGACAGCAACCTACGGCAGATCTCCATTCACATTACACACCAGACAGCAACCTACGGCAGATCTCCATTCACATTACCACCAGACAGCAACCTACGGCAGATCTCCATTCACATTACACACCAGACAGCAACCTACGGCAGATCTCCATTCACATTACCACAGACAGCAACCTACGGCAGATCTCCATTCACATTACACACAGACAGCAACCTACGCAGATCTCCATTCACATTACACACCAGACAGCAACCTACGCAGATCTCCATTCACATTACCACAGACAGCAACCTACGGCAGATCTCCATTCACATTACACACCAGACAGCAACCTACGGCAGATCTCCATTCACATTACCACTAGAAGCAACCTACGGCAGATCTCCATTCACATTACACACCAGACAGCAACCTAAGCAGATCTCCATTCACATTACACACCAGACAGCAACCTACGCAGATCTCCATTCACATTACAACCAGACAGCAACCTACGGCAGATCTCCATTCACATTACACACCAGACAGCAACCTACGGCAGATCTCCATTCACATTACACACCAGACAGCAACCTAGGCAGATCTCCATTCACATTACACACCAGACAGCAACCTACGGCAGATCTCCATTCACATTACACACTAGAAGCAACCTCGGCAGATCTCCATTCACATTACACACAGACAGCAACCTACGGCAGATCTCCATTCATTACACACAGACAGCAACCTACGGCAGATCTCCATTCACATTACACACCAGACAGCAACCTATGGCAGATCTCCATTCACATTACACACTAAAAAACCTACGGCAGATCTCCATTCACATTACACACCAGACAGCAACCTACAGCAGATCTCCATTCACATTACACACCAGACAGCAACCTACGCAGATCTCCATTCACATTACACACAGACGCAATGGCAGATCTCCATTCACATTACACACAGAAGCAACCTACGGCAGATCTCCATTCACATTACACACCAGACAGCAACCTACAGCAGATCTCCATTCACATTACACACCAGACAGCAACCTAGCAGATCTCCATTCACATTACACACAGACAGCAACCTACGGCAGATCTCCATTCACATTACACACCAGACAGCAACCTACGGCAGATCTCATTCACATTACACACAGACGCAACCTACGGCAGATCTCCATTCACATTACACACCAGACAGCAACCTACGGCAGATCTCCATTCACATTACACACCAGACAGCAACCTACGGCAGATCTCCATTCACATTACACACCAGACGCAACCTACAGCAGATCTCCATTCACATTACACACCAGACGCAACCTATGGCAGATCTCCATTCACATTACACACCAGACAGCAACCTACGGCAGATCTCCATTCACATTACACACCAGACAGCAACCTACGGCAGATCTCCATTCACATTACACACAGACAGCAACCTACGGCAGATCTCCATTCACATTACACACCAGACAGCAACCTACGGCAGATCTCCATTCACATTACACACCAGACAGCAACCTACGGCAGATCTCCATTCACATTACACACCAGACAGCAACCTACGGCAGATCTCCATTCACATTACACACCAGACGCAACCTAGGCAGATCTCCATTCACATTACACACAGACAGCAACCTACGGCAGATCTCCATTCACATTACACACCAGACAGCAACCTACGGCAGATCTCCATTCACATTACACACCAGACAGCAACCTACGGCAGATCTCCATTCACATTACACACCAGACAGCAACCTACGGCAGATCTCCATTCACATTACACACCAGACAGCAACCTACGGCAGATCTCCATTCACATTACACACCAGACAGCAACCTACGGCAGATCTCCATTCACATTACACACAGACGCAACCTACGGCAGATCTCCATTCCCCCCATTACACACCAGACAGCAACCTACGGCAGATCTCCATTCACATTACACACAGACAGCAACCTACGGCAGATCTCCATTCACATTACACACCAGACAGCAACCTAGGCAGATCTCCATTCACATTACACACCAGACAGCAACCTACGGCAGATCTCCATTCACATTACACACCAGACAGCAACCTACGGCAGATCTCCATTCACATTACACACCAGACAGCAACCTACGGCAGATCTCCATTCACATTACACACCAGACAGCAACCTACGGCAGATCTCCATTCACATTACACACCAGACAGCAACCTACGGCAGATCTCCATTCACATTACACACCAGACAGCAACCTACGGCAGATCTCCATTCACATTACACACCAGACAGCAACCTAGGCAGATCTCCATTCACATTACACACCAGATAGCAATACGGCAGATCTCCATTCACATTACACACCAGACAGCAACCTATGGCAGATCTCCATTCACATTACACACCAGACAGCAACCTACGGCAGATCTCCATTCACATTACACACCAGACAGCAACCTACGGCAGATCTCCATTCACATTACACACCAGACAGCAACCTACAGCAGATCTCCATTCACATTACACACCAGACTGCAACCTACAGCAGATTTCATTCACATTACACACCAGATAGCAACCTACGGCAGATCTCCATTCACATTAAAACTAGACTGGCAACCTACGGCAGATCTCCATTCACATTACACACCAGACAGCAACCTATGGCAGATCTCCATTCACATTACACACCAGACAGCAACCTACAGCAGATCTCCATTCACATTACACACCAGACAGCAACCTACGGCAGATCTCCATTCACATTACACACTAGACAGCAACCTACGGCAGATCTCCATTCACATTACACACCAGACAGCAACCTACAGCAGATCTCCATTCACATTACACACCAGACAGCAACCTACGGCAGATCTCCATTCACATTACACACCAGACAGCAACCTACGGCAGATCTCCATTCACATTACACACCAGACAGCAACCTACGGCAGATCTCCATTCACATTACACACCAGACGCAACCTACGGCAGATCTCCATTCACATTACACACCAGACAGCAACCTACGGCAGATCTCCATTCACATTACACACCAGTTACTAGCAACCTACGGCAGATCTCCATTCACATTACACACCAGACAGCAACCTACGCAGATCTCCATTCACATTACACACCAGACAGCAACCTACGGCAGATCTCCATTCACATTACACACCAGACAGCAACCTACGGCAGATCTCCATTCACATTACACACCAGACAGCAACCTACGGCAGATCTCCATTCACATTACACACTAGACAGCAACCTACGGCAGATCTCCATTCACATTACACACCAGACAGCAACCTACGGCAGATCTCCATTCACATTACACACTAGACTAGCAACCTACGGCAGATCTCCATTCACATTACACACCAGACAGCAACCTACGGCAGATCTCCATTCACATTACACACCAGACAGCAACCTACGGCAGATCTCCATTCACATTACACACAGACAGCAACCTACGGCAGATCTCCATTCACATTACACACCAGACAGCAACCTACGGCAGATCTCCATTCACATTACACACCAGACAGCAACCTACGGCAGATCTCCATTCACATTACACACCAGACAGCAACCTACGGCAGATCTCCATTCACATTACACACCAGACAGCAACCTATGGCAGATCTCCATTCACATTACACACTAGACAGCAACCTACGGCAGATCTCCATTCACATTACACACCAGACAGCAACCTACAGCAGATCTCCATTCACATTACACACTAGACAGCAACCTACGCAGATCTCCATTCACATTACACACCAGATAGCAACTAGTGCAGATCTCTCATTCACATTACACAACTGTTATAGAAATAGGCAGATTCATTCAATTACACACTCAGACAGCAACCTACAGTAGATCTCCATTCACATTACACAACCAGACAGCAACCTATGGCAGATCTCCATTCACATTACACACTAGACAGCAACTACAGCAGATCTCCATTCACATTACACACCAGACGCAACCTACGGCAGATCTCCATTCACATTACACACTAGACAGCCACTACGGCAGATACTCCATTCACATTACATAGACAGCAACCTACGGCAGATCTCCATTCACATTACACACTAGATAGCAACCTACGGCAGATCTCCATTCACATTACACACTAGACAGCAACCTACGGCAGATCTCCATTCACATTACACACAAGACAGCAACCTACGGCAGATCTCCATTCACATTACACACCAGACAGCAACCTATGGCAGATCTCCATTCACATTACACACCAGACAGCAACCTACAGCAGATCTCAAATGAGGCATCCACACATGAACTATGAAAAAAAGCAAATACTATGAAATACCAGATTACAAAAACAAGACAAATCTATTTTTAGAGATCAGTCAGACTGACTCAGTGCCCACACATCTGGCCAGCTCAATATCAAATAAGTTGTAATATGTCATGTATGAGTGATTTAGAAAATGTTATTTTTGAAATAAAGGAATTTTAGTAATAACAACAACTGTAGTACACATAATCTGATATATTGTTAAATTCAAACTTCACTTCAAAACCTTTTACAAAATGGCAAATATTTGCTAAACATGACAGATAACAAATTACAGTAATAAGTTATTATTATAAAATATAATAATATCTCGAGCAAGATATCGCACCACCTGTCACGTGGTCGCTCATGTGACGGAGCACTGTAGAACGCCTCGACTGCGGCCAATAACCGCTCACTAGGTGGCATTGGTGGAGGTAAGCGAATGTCTTCTGGCACAAGTGGTTTGTATTCCGAGTCTTCCAACTGAAATCAACATAAGTATGATGAGTTTCTGACAGACCCAATGGCACTAATACAATTATCAGTCTTTGGCACATATACATGACTGAGCTTGTACTGGTGTGTAACTGGAAGTAGTCACTAAATTAAGTATCAAAAATGAAAACAACAAAGAGAAGGCATCATACGTAAATGGCAAAAAACAATACTTTCCACTCATCTAAAGCCATTTAGGGTAGATAATATGAATACTTAACACAACTTACACAATTTAATACAATTTATATACATTACCATAACTTTGCAAAATAAAATAATCTGTAATTTTTTTATATATTTAGGTTTATAAAATAACAATATACAGTGAAGTCAGAATCATGACAATCTCATGGAAACAAAATATTTAGGATTTTAAAAGAACATAACAGCTTCAGGGTATTTTTAAAAAAGACATGGAGATAACAATGACACATCTACATACCTTGACAAGAGGTGCCATCAGACCAGCAGGCAGCTCAAAGTAGGGCACAGTGGGTGTGAGATCAGCCTCGTTGATGAGGGGAATGGGGGGTGGTCGGGAGGCAGGGGGTTGCTGGGAGGCAGTTGGTGGAATCATGGGGAAACCGGGGGGTGGCTTGCTTAGGTCGGGCAGTTGGAAGGACGGCCCAGTCTGGCCATGGTTGTAGTCCTGCACTATAGGGCTGGCTTGACCTGCAACAGCACGGCAGACTCCAAGTACCACAACTACAAAGGACTTCTTGTAGAAACTAATTGCAGTCAAGTAGGCAGTCTCTGTGTTTAGACATTTTTAAATGGCATTAAACATCTCATACATTTTCTTTATCATAATATAATAACCATGTGACAGATGAACATCAACTAACAACTTAGCTCAATATCCCCGCCAGTTACAACTGCTGGACTCCAGTACAACAAAGCTAAAATATAAGTGTGATTTAGTAAATGGCAAACGAAGGCTCAACATCTGAGATCAGCATCTCCCCGGTATTACTGGGATTACTTGTGAATGTACTCAACAGGGTTTCAGTACAGTCTGTAAGTGCAGTATCTCAGATACTTCCATCAACCAGGACGGACAGCCACACGTCCTGCAACTCACCATGTGCGTAGTCAAACTGTCTCGGCAGCTGGGGAGCAGCTCCAAATCCTGGAGGAGGGGCCGAAAAATTTGGAGGTGGCTGACTGAACCCAGGAGGGGGGAATGAGGGTATTGGACCCGAGGGCTGGGGTGGCATCCCTCGAGGAGGGACACTCGGATCAACAGGAGCAGTCCCCAGAGGAGGCTGGCTCTGAAACACAGCAACTCTTCCCTGCAGTCACAACACAAATGTTCCCTAGAGTCACAAACAACAATATTCTTCCTGAATTCACAACGTAGCTGTTTCCTATATTGAATACTGTTAAGCAGGACTCCTTCATAGTCATAATCCTAGCTTTATGCAGAGACCCGTCCACCCGTCATTTGGACGGGTAGAAATATGGGTAGATGGGTTGTGGATGGGTAAAAAATGATAGAGCACAAGTTTTCTTACAAAATCTGTCAGTTATGACTTAGAAATGTGTGTAAATGGTGTCACATGTGTTTGTAGTCCATTTCAGGTAAAAAAAAAACATTAAAAAATTTGTAAACTGGCTTAACAGTTGACATCCATGTGTCCACCACAAAATGTGTGAGTGGCACAAATTTGATCCTACATAAAGCCCTGGTTACAATATGCCTATTTCACAGACACACAACACAACTCCCCCTGACCAACAATACACCCATTGCACATAGACAAGAAAACCTGTTCCTTGATTCCTAACACAATTCCTTCCTAGTCACAACACAACTGACACATATGACCTGTGGCAATGTGAAATAACTAAAATTCTTCATGAGATTACTACTGCTACTGATGCAAGTAAGTCCATGTAGTATTAGACATAACTGGTTAGGTAAGTTTACCATACTTATTTTATTTTGTAGATACGTTTCTAGCTGTAGTGAGCACTCACCTCACTGGACGCAGTGGGCAGTGCTGGGGCAGTCTGTGGACACGCCGCCTGTGTTTCCACGCCCACTGCAGCACTGGGGATAACCACTGAGGGGTCAGAGGTCGCAACAGCTACAAGGTGAAGGTCATCAAGGTGAATGTTAACAGCCTGATGTCAGCATGAGTGATGTACATATATCACAATATTTAGCAAAATTTGAACTAGATTTGTTGCTAATTTAAGGCAGGCGGGAAATGAATTCCACTTGTTTGATGCAACAACAACTCAAAGCGCTCAAGGTCCAGCATTTGTCTAACACTTGGCAACATAAATTATAACTAGACCAAAGCTGTCTGGGCTTTCTTGCTGGAGTGGACATTTAATATAGTTATCCAGATTGTTTGAACAAATGCAGTAATTTTACAAGTGGTGCTAAGCGTGAGAAATTAGATCATATAACTGTCATTCCACAACAACTATCAAGTTTTATAATACCTGTAACGTCTGTTTCTATTTGTATTTATCCACACCAAATATTGCCTGCTCGCTAAAAGCAAACCGTGTGTCGAACCCATCTACCCAGCCTCCCGTTGGGCTTTCCCTGATTTACTCGGATTACGATCTTTTTACTTCGGCATTACCTAGTCTATTGCAACAGTCAAGCTAACAGCAATTATTTTCAATAGTCAACCCTTTTGCTAAGAGCTTTTTTTCAACAAAGACGAAAACTACTAACTATTTGAAAACTAACATTTACATTAGTGGATATACACAACAGCCCATGTTACAAGGACTGACGTGTCTGTGTGCCTGCCAATGTACCTGGCACTATGAGTTGCTGCTGTATCTGTTGATCAAGCATGGCCAGCTGGGACGTGAGATGTGTCACGAAGTCCTGGTGTTGTTTCTGTAGACTGGAGTAGTGCTGGTTCATGTCGTGTGTGATCTCTGTCACCAGTGGCGCGTGGTCTGTTATCAGATTAGCCTGGCAAGCACACAAGGTTACTGAAGCACACAAGGTTACTGTTGTCATTAATGGTACTTTATATTACTCACACTGCTGTTAACTGAGCTGCTGCTGCTATAACATCTGGTAACAACTGTAAAAGTGTAATTGTTTTTAAGATATCGTTGCCACAGCTGGTTTGACTAGTTTACACCCATATGTGGAACAATAAACCTTATGTTGATCTTAAACTTGTGTTGAACACTTTGTTTCTGTTCTCACCAATTAAGACACGCAATTCCCGGTAAAGCTACAGTGGCATCCTTGGAAGAGTGTTCACTATTCAATTCATAAAGGCTTTCTTTTTTTACATTTAGAACAGTGAACATGTATTTTGAAATGAAAATAACTACATAATCTAGATGACTCAAATTTAAAAGAATTTTGTCAAAACAATTTGCATTCTTCTTGTACATCTATACCAACATTTATTACGACCAAATTATTCAGTCAAATTTCGCAAGACAGGTTAAGGGTAATAATGGATAACGCCTCAATGACTACTGATAACACAAGATAAAACCTACCTGGTAGTTGGACATGGAAGTACTGGGATCCCTCATTTGCTGCAAACAAAACACAATTCTCAATATATATATATCTTCCTTTTAGATATCTGCACACTGCATAATTATTGACAGTTGCAAGTATACAACTGATATAATTTTGCATGGTACATTTTACGTGTTCAAAGTTTTTTTTTACTGGCAACTGATTTAATTAGAGCCATGCAGTTAATGAAGAAGTTATCTTATTATTGATTGAGTTTATTTGGTAAACATTATACACATGCAATTAAAAAATTTGATTCAAAAGCAAATAAAGAAGCATATATATATATATATATATATATATATATATATATATATATATATAACAGTCAGCCTTGTCATAATGCAATAGTCAGGGTCCACTAAATGGAACTGCTTTATAAATGGGACGCATTATACATTATATTCTGCCAGAGGCCCCATCGCCCCCCAAAAATGCCATAAAAGCAACCGAAGGCATCAAATTGTTTCAAGATACACAAGACAGAACTTTGGAAAACAAGTGACAGTTCATGGCGACAGAAATTCGTGGTCCACGACTGACCGCATTATGTCCAATTTGCATTATAGTGAGTCGCGTTATGAAGAGGCGCAACTGTATATATATATATATATATATATATATATATATATATATATATATAAGGATAACACATTAAACCACACAAAAGTACTTGTTTCCCATATAGTTCTCAAAAATTGTATTACTAATTTACTATTACGGTTAATGATAAATGATGTGTGTTACATGACACTTACTTCGATCACGGACAAGTCAAAATAGTGATTCTGTTCCCACAGGTTGAGTAACTGAAACAGAATAGATCAATCTTGCTGCTGTTTTCACAAATGAGTCAATTGGAATGGGTTCAACAACTCAGTGGGGCTTGATTAATACCTTCTCCTTTTGGATGTTCATCTGTCACATTGGTGGCAAGGCTTAAAATAATTACATAATTTACAAAAATTTACTGAACTATTGTAATGCTAATTCAACACTTTGATAAGAGATGATCATTAAATCAGATTTTTAAATCTTACATGGTAATATACTTGAAAACACAACTTTTTTTAATGTATAAGTGACTTGTAAAAACACAATTAGAAATAATATAAGCATTATTATTACCTTGACTAGTTTCTGTTGCTTGTCCTCTGTGACACTGAGGTGTGCACTGCAGAAGGCTGGCACTACCACCTTCTGTAACTCTGACTTCAGATCTTCTGCATTCTTCCTCATGCTACAACACAGCCACAGTTATTACACACATGCAAGTCGTTTTGTCAACACACACATCACACAGTCATGACACACGTGGCAATGGAAGTGATGCAACACTTCAAAACTGTCACCACACATTACAGTCATTACACACATGCTGTCATGCATGGCTTTGAAACTATCAACACACACATCACACAGTCATGACATACGTGGCAACACTTCAAAACTGTCACCACACACTCACAGTCACTACACACATGTGGCCATGCAACACTTCAGGGCCAATATGTGTTCTTTGTTGAGCACTGTAATTCTTAATATAAACAATGTAATAGTCCTGGCACATAGTGCAGAATAGAAAAACAAAAATAATATTAGTATTTCAACTTGCAAGATCACTGAATACATTCGTTTTCCAGCAAATATCTCGAAAACCAATATAGGCAATGATCTCACAAGTTACAATACATATATTATTTTTGTTTTTTTATACATGCAATTAATTATAGATGAAACTATTTGATCTAAAACAACCAACTGTGGAACATGTATGGTTTATACAACACCTACCAGTGGTGGAACATGTATGGCTTATACAACACCTACCAGTGGTGGAACATGTATGGCTTATACTACACCTTCCAGTGGTGGAACATGTATGGCTTATACTACACCTACCAGTGGTGGAACATGTATAGCTTATACTACACCTACCAGTGGTGGAACATGTATGGCTTATGCTACACCTACCAGTGGTGGAACATGTATGGCTTATATAACACATACCAGTGGTGGAACATGTTGTATGGCTTATACTACACCTACCAGTGGTGAAGCACGTCATTGATCAAGTAGATTAGATGTAGCTTTGTCTCAAATGTTGCATCCTTTGCCGTTATTCTGTAACAACAAACATAACATCAATGTCCAGAACCTATTTGTGTATTGCAACAGTGAGGTGCACTGGTCTTACACATGCTCATAACTGTGTTTAGAAGTTTAGCTAAGACGTAAAACTACGTTTCCTTATAACGGCAGTTAAATTTGAGATAATAAATGTATATTCAATGCAACCAGATGATCTATTTATCATTCAGTACATACCTTTTAGCGAGGTACTTTGCTATGACTTCCCCGTGTTGAGGTGATGTGCAGTGCTGGAATATCCAATTCTTACCATTCTGAAGAAGCAAACAGATAGCAATGTCACTGGTAAGAATGAATATGTATTACACATATTTCACTGACAATGCACCGTTCTTATAGCAGAAATAATAGTTCCTGTTGTCTTCAGACAAACGAACCACATGACCCAAAGGGACATGTATTGGAATAGCGCCCTCAATATTTTGTTGAGGTTTTTGATAAGTGTCAATGCAGAGCAGTTGGAAGCTCCTAAAAATATTTCAACACTACCCCCTTGTCTTCTCATGACATGTCCCTTTGCAGCAGTGTTCAACAGTCTCATTCCAATGCCTGAGCAAGGGTTTGTCTACACACACACACACGCACGCACGCACGCACGCACGCACGCACGCACGCACGCACGCACGCACGCACGCACGCACACATGCACGCACGCACCACGCACGCACGCACGCACACACATATTATACACTGTATATTATGTAGTAGCTACTATTTTCTATTATTCTCAAGTAGAAACAAAAAGTCCAAAGTGGAGGACGCACTTGTAAGAAATATGACAAACCTCTTTCTAAGTAACCAGTTAACAAAATTACTATTTTGAAAAACATAACCTACTTTCTAAACATTGATTAAGCTGCCGATCTACTACTGTTTTGTTACATTACAAATGGCTTTTTAACCACTAATTTGTAATATTCAGATTTTAAGGAGCTGGCTTTAAACTTCAGATGTGGCATCACTGCCAGATTGAGGTATGTTGTGAGAGAAACAAATACATACAGAGATAGCATCCTTGGTGCACGAGTCAATGATTGGTCTGACTACTTTATGCAACTCGTCCAGTGAAATGTCACACTCTTCACTCAGCTCTCTCAGTTTGTCTTCCTGTGAATTGCTGATCGCTTCATCTATCTGAATCTAAAACAAACGTAAGAATAGAAACTGGGTTACAAAGAGGATTCTAAAAATGACTGCATGTTGTACCAATTCTGACTTGACAACAAAGTTTGTTTGGTTTACTCTTTACTGCACAAACGGCCCAAAACCGCCCGCCTCCTCATACATGCTAAATGCCCAGAATTGCCCACTAAACTTGCAGCTCTTAGGCCTTTTGTTTACCTTATTTAAAACCTATTTTTACATTAACCATCTCAGTGCTACAATTGTCGTATGCTGTGAACACTGAATACATGTATTCTCAGTGACTTGACTGTTGTTGCTGTATGAGGACAGTGTACTGAGTTGTGAGGTAGCTGTGACCTCACCTGCTGCTGCTGTATGAGGACAGTATACTGAGCTGCGAGGTTCTGCTCACTCTGGGTGATCTGGTCCTGTGCTGCCTTACGCTGCTGCTGGAGCTGCTCCTGTAGCTGGCTTGCAGCAGTTGTCAGCAGCGGTACCTGAAAGCAGCAGCGTTCACATATAGCTGACTCTGAGTGTCTGACCCAGGACAGTCTCATAAAAACACTATTCACAACAGCTGTGCTGACAGATGAGCTATAAACTGCACGTAAATTTGTAATAGCTATGATAGCATATACATTTATACAGTTTTATTTACCATGTTGCATAAAACACAAAGAAGCATGTGTGGGCACACAAAAGGAACACTTGCAAAGTAAGTTTATATGGCTTAACTGTGTGACATGGACAACAACTGACATCATAGACTACAACGTCACTGTAACTGTGTAATATAGCCTGAAATTGATATATCTAAAGTCCTAAACCTACCTTACATATGCGTATAATCTAACTTTTTTTAAGTAGGACATATGAAACACAGTGGTTACAGAATATAAATTAGAATAAATATTAAAATGATGCATTACCAGATATAGTTGAAGTAACTGGGTGTAAAAGTTGATATTATGCCCTGATGTTACCTGGGTGGGTGGTAGAGACGTGAGTGCTGCCACTGTCGGGGCTGGTGGCGGTTGAGTCAACTGGGGTGGGGCGACTTGGGCAAGCTGAGGCACAGCTGACGCGACTGAGGGTGGGGCAACTTGCAGCATAGTCGTTATAGTTGGTTGAGTGGGAGGGGGTGCTGACTGCCATTGCTGTGACTGGGGCCCTGGTGGAAGCCCTGTGGAGACTGTCAAACAAACACTTTGTTGACATAGTTTTTAATGATATTACACAATCACATTTCTACAAAACAATTTAATTGATTTTGTACTTTTTTGCTGTATACGAGTCAGATTCCATGAAGGTATTAACAATACTCTACACTACGGTGTCATACAAACTGACAGAAGTAAATTAATTTAACCAAGAATAATCACATGGATTTAATAAAAGCACTGGTTGCACACTGCACAGTAATTTAACCCTTTTCTATTTCTCTAGAAAAAAAAATTAAATATGCATATTTGACAAGATGACAAATTAGCAGAAAGCTCTATAACACACTGTTATACACACATTGGTATGAAGTGACTCTTGCTAAGACTTATATTATGAACAAGTTCATATTCAGTCAAAAGAAACTAACTGCACACTGTATGTTGCTAAGCAAATCTTAATATCGTAACAAATAAGAAGCGTTATTTGATAAACACAATTATAAGGTCTATGTCAATGTGCCTACCTGTTTTATAGTAAAGAACCTACCTGCACGCTCACTGTTCACTTTGTACTGGTAGTAGTTGTAGTACTCGCCACCATACAGGAACGAGAACTTTAAATTGTCCTTCTGCTTCTGTTTTGTCATATTCTCAAACTCTGGTCCATTGCGAGCAACAAAGTTGGCTAGTTTGTCAATGATGTTCTTCAACTCCAAATCTGATGAAATAAAATATATTTTTTACATTACTATTGAAACAATTGGATCATGTCAGCTTTGGAGCATATATCCTATCAGACCAGTCCACTATTATAAAATATGGTCTAGTAATGCTGCATTATGCAATACAAACATGCTAACCCTCATCTAACCCTAATACCTATTTTATATTAGCAGTGACAGCAAAATGTAGCATGCTGCATTATGCAATACACACACCCTAAACACTATTTTATAATATGGACTGGTCTGGCTAGGCTATGCGCCCCAAATGGCTGGCATGATCCAAGCACAAGTATCAAATCGATAAATGGTGTCAACAAGTCATAAAATTAAAAGCAAAACTGAGGTGGCAGCGCTCGACATTGGCACTGGCCCGATGAGGGTTTTAAAACTGTCGGGCCAGTTCAGGCCACCAGTTTTTAAATTCTACTGGCCCGGTGGGCCAGTGGTTTCAATCCCCTATTCATTCTACTGACCACCGTCGACGTTTCCATAACCCGACCCTTCACAGAAAAATAGAACAACCTTAATAACATTAGTTTCTGTTTATTAACGTTCGTTTTGTTACATTTTATCTAATACTTATTACACAAATATGTCTAAAATGTTGGCGTGCGTACACGAAGACTTCCATGCACTGTGGAAGTCATATTTTGTAAATGCCCGCATGATTGGCGAATGGCGGGATTAACTCATTATTCATCCAATCAGCGATCTTGTTACACGTTGCCGTTGGCTATGGGTGGTAGGTGATGTCGACATGTCGTTGTTATCTGCGTGAATGATAAAACGCTAATGCACATTCCGTAATGGAAAGACATCTACGCGATTTGTTATACTGTCAAACGTTTGACAGCGTTGCAAAAGATGATTTGTGCAGCAGTGAATTTTTTAAAACAATATTGGAAGAAAGACGGCAAGTGTTCTGGACAGCGCTCACTCTGTCATCGCCGCACTTGGGCTCTCGGCCACGCACACCATGCAATGTTTACGTAGTCATAGGCTAGCCTGTCATTAAATGGGGCACGGGTTATCTGCTTTCTAATGCCAATTTATCAAGGTATCATGTATGCCTGTTTCTGCAGTAACAGTTTTCAGGCACAACCAAAACTAAGAAATTTTTTCATGACAGACAGCTATAGTTTCAAGCCCCCTGTATACCTGTTAAAACAGTCAAAAATCAAGAATTCGACTTCGCCGACTTTGCTTTAATCTCAATGCAATTATGCAAAATGAACTATTAATAGAAAGTGTCAATGAGTAAATCAGTTGTTAATATTAAATATGAAAAAAGTTTGTTTTTTATAATGTCCGAGCTCATAAAATGGCCTACAATGCAGGCTGCAATAAATAATATTAATATTGCAAATAATTTAAACTGACTTTATTATGTGATATGTAGAAGAGACACAATATTGACAAAAGACGTTGACGAGAGTCACTGAAGTTGATATTTAATTTCTCGAAATATATAGTAATCCATGTAAGTCTATAAATAAATGTGCAACAATTGTGAAAGTTCCCTCAGATTTTTTATATTAGCAGACTGACACCACGACTAAAATATTTCATTTAATGTCGAGTATTCTCTTTTTATTGTTGCAATCTGAAAAATTTACATTTAAAAAAACATGCAACATAAGAGCTTCAGAAAGTCTACATGATGTCACTCCTGTCGAAAGTTGGTCTTCTAAAGTGACAGGCACCTCAGTAGAAGCATATTTTGTGTACAATATTCGGGCCAGTAATTTTTGGGGGGGCCAGTAACTTATCAAATCTACTGCCCCCCCACGGGCCAGTGGATACAGAAGCTTAATGGCAAGGCCTGGGTGGGCCAAGATTCTACACAAGTGTCTTATTTTTAAATAAGTCAGTGTTTGTATTTTATTACATAGGCCAACCATTTGAGAAGCTTGGCAGAGCTGTACTACTCTGAACAGTGAACTGAGTCTGTAGTCTGAAGACAGTGTAGTGCTATACCTACAATAGGCCGGTAATCTTATAAATACTTAACTGGCCTAAATTATTACGGCCTTTTAAAACAATTTTTCCACATTATATTGATGTGTATGTGTTCGCAATGTGATTCTACATCACTTCCGGTATACAGTTAGATTAAAAAAAATTCATTTGTGTTTTAGAACAATTTAAACACGTCGAGTCGAAGTAAACAACGCGATATCACCGCTGCAAATATGGCGCGAGCTGTAGGCGCCTCCCATCGCAGCAGTGACATTGCGTTGTTTACTTTGACTCGGCGTGTTTAAATTGTTCTAAAACACAAATAAATTGTTATCTTACTTATTTGTACCGGAAGTGATGTAGAATCACATTGCGAACATATACACATCGATATCAGATGAAAAATGGTTTTAAAAGGCCGTAATTATTTACGCCAGTTAAGTATAAGATTACCCATGCAGTAGCCTGAGGGCCTACATTTATTTTTCTGTTAGAGTAGTAGCAATTACAGCAAGGCGGGACTGCCACTATGCTGTATATACTACTACACATGTAGGCGGCACAGCCATACCACTAGCAAGCGTATGATTAATGACTGAGTATGACATGAAGTGATGAACGGTAAATTTAACCTAGTCCTAGTAACAACACTCGGAGTCTTGACTAGTCTTATTGGATTAACTTATTTTGTAATTCTATTCGAGTTTCGACGTTAGACTTGACAACGTGCGACATTCATTAATCACTCATTATTTGGATGGCACACTAACCGTCTGGTGGTTTTGGTATATCCATTTTATTATTTTAAACACGACGCGAAATCCTTTAATTTACAGCACAAATCACGCTCAGTTTATACACCGCTTTAATGGCGGCGAATAATGCATGTCGGGAACGATAAGTAAATTGTAAATATTTACTGAAATAATGAAACATGCACATCTATGTATCATATATTAGTAAATTACTTAATTTGCAAAATAATTTATACAAGTTAAAAACATAGTATTGTTGCTGGAAAATGAACGCGTGTAAAGCGTCGTGACGTCAGCAAAGTCGTGCGGAGTGCGAGAACCGAGAAGGAAGGATGGCTGGTGTGGCGGGACGGATGGAAAGCATATTTGAAGACAGCTTTGTAAGTTATTCGTGTATCAGAGTCCTCAGTACACAATAACATAAACTATATACACATATTTTGGTTGCATGATTTAAATTTCGCTGTTCACCTGTCTGTCAGTCAAATCTTGTTGACACGCCATTGGCAATGTTTTGGAGCACCTCGCCGACGAAGTGCCAATTGGAATTCAAAACAAAACAAACGCCTTTTATTGACAACACCCACGCACTGACAGTGTGTCATTTCTCGGACACTCACCCCGTACGATATCACAACTAGTGTGTGTTTACCATTACATTCATCAATTGCAGTTATCTATTGCATTACCATTTGCATTGTTTGTAAGTTAAATATTACAACAATTAAGTCATAATTCAATTCTGTGGCTAGACTGTGACTGGTTTGTCACAATTCGTAAACGATTATTAGAAAACTTGGTTTTAGTCTTAATTTGGTTAATAGATTTTGGTTACGAAATTATTGTTCCACAGAAACACAGCACGAACAAATTAAATGGATTCGTGCAGTTATATGCACAATTTTATATAATGAACAAAAGTTAATGTTATTTTTATTGTTATATCCATTATACTTGGATGTGTCACACTTGTATGTATACACTATACAGCCCACTGGTCCACTCGCTTTCTGCTGTACACAACCATAATATGCAGTTTTAACTAACAAATTAACTCTACAAGGTACGGTTATTAGACGTTTTTAAATACCTGAAAATTAAATTTACCTATGTTCTCAAAGACTGCATGGGTGCCAAACGGATCCATGACATTTTGGTAACAAGACATTTTGGTAAAACTACTGAAAATAATCATAGTTCAGTCTGCCATATCAGGAGGTAACGTGTTAAGATGTCAGTCAGTTAAACCATTTGTAAATTAGGATGGTCCAGACTCCAGATAGGGAACTTGGCTTCCCACCAGCAGTCAGACATGGTGTAAGGTAGTGCTTGCCTCTGAAGGGAACATGACTTCCAAATAGCAGTGGTGACAGTTAGTGTTCAACCACTACAGCCAACCAGTGGCTAGCAGACACACTTAAATCCAGACACACATAAGGTGAAGCTATACATGTGAACATGGAGTTAACAACAACCAGGGAAAAGCAAAGCTTTTGTGGAATGGCTATGTGTATACCAAGCATATAGAGAAAAATGGCATGATATGGTGGCGTTGTACACATCGTGCATGCAAGCACTGCCCTGCTGGTGCATACACCGACTTGCTACCATCAAATCCAGTATTGAAAACCGACTACAACCACTGTCATGAATTTTTTTTAAAGAAATATGCCTTTAAAGAATATTTGTTGGTTGGCTACCAAAATGTCCTGTTACCAAAATGTCCAGTTACCAAAATGTCCAGTTACAGAAATGTTTCCATTACCAAACTGTCTGGATACCGTGCCACACATCATTACCCTTGTGAATGTGAACTCCTAAATTTTCCAGTTTTAACTTGTACATTGGATAAAGCTTTTGTTCAGAGATTAAAATTGATCAAATATCTATCACAGCATCTTTTCTCAAGCACATTGCAGAACAATAGAGTGTGCACCTACCAATTGCCACTTGGTTTCGTTTAACCGACTCTTGCTCGGCTGAACAGACAGTCTGGACATGTAAAGAGCTGGCACCTCACAGAGTTTGGGTAATCGATGCTAATCCTGCTTCATAGACAACTGTCACATCGGCTGACCATAAATCTACTAGGCAGAGTTGAGGAGCTAAACAATGCTGTCACCTCACAGAGTCTGGTTAATCGAGGCTAATTGTCGCTTAGTTTGCTGTCCTTCATTATTATTCAAATTTCATATAACCCTATGTCTTCATTTTGTTGGGATTATGTATTTTGAATCACTAATGACCCAATAATAATATAGAAAAAGGGTCCCTTTTCTATGCCAAATAACTCTGCATACGCATAGTTTCTAGTTCGGGCTCGATCCGTTTATGTTATCCATGTATGGCATGGTTATCAGTGATTAATAGAAGATAATTCTCATGAAATAAAGACATTAAATTACATGAAATAATTAACAGTATTGTGTACATTACAAAGACAATAAAGTTCTCAAAGACTGCCTTTTCGTTATGATTTTGGACACAAAAGACTATATTTCGGTTCCCAAAAGAATTCCTTTAATTAAGAATGTTATAAAGGACAGCAACATTTGAAATTGCTGTATAATTATAATATATTCATTAGACACGTTTTCAAACTTTGCTTTAAAACGATGTATTACAGAAAGGTACCGGTTAGTATTGTTGCATTGCAGTTTCTGATTTCGGTGATCAAAAACAATAGGATTTCAGGATTTTGCAGTTGTTTGATCAGATAAATTGATCTATGTAGCAAATGTTGATACTTACACTTACTGTAGCACCTACCGGGGTAGTCTTGGAGAACAACCCATACATGAACATGTTATTGTGCATGGAAGGGTGTTTGATTGTTTGGACTGTGTTGTGTATATATGCCAGACATAGGGGTCAAACACATTGACATGTATTTAAATACTCTTGAGGTATTCAAAATTTCAAATACAAATGTATTTAAAAACAGATACATTGAAAAATATTTCAGATACTTTTCAAATACTTTTCATTTTCAGGATGTATTACTATGTAGATCTAGTTTATAGAATTATAGGATTAATAAGTGTTTTGCTCATATGATGACAGGCAGACCAGTGCTAGGGAGTATTGTTATTGCTAACTACATCACAGTGATAACTGACTCAAAAACCTCTATCCACAGAGGTAAAGGCCAAAATATGTTGTTTGTTATGTTAAGCCAGGACTCAGCCCAGGAGGTCCATAATAAAATGCCTATGTTGCCCTCAGAAGAGACACTAACTGCTATTGACTGCTAGGATTTTGTGAGGAAATGTGACAGCTCAACTTCAAAGTCAGCCAGGAAACCAGAATAGCCTTGTGCCAGCATGGAGCTGGATTCAAGAAAAGAAAAGAAAAGTTGTGGTCACTGCCAGAGCCATGCCATGGGAACACCTGCTGTTAAGTGTCTTCAGTAATTAGCACTGTTGGGTGAAGTTGCAGTGAAGGTAATCAGTTTGGCAGCCATTACGTGTGATCTTGAAACAAAAATGTTGATATGTGTGTGTGTGTGAACAATTCTGATTCTGCTGATATATAACGTTGTATTTGTACTTTGTGATTGCTCTATTACCTGTAACACTAACAGACAAGTAATTTTTATAACTTATAAAGTACTTGTTACTTGTAAACTTATTAAGACTGATAAAAGGAAATATCAATGTCTCTAAAGGAAAAACGTCTGACTTCTACATCATACATGTTAGCATGGTGTAACACATGTATGGGTTTATTCTAATTGGCAGACTGTCAAGCTGGTCATCATGGACAAGAGGGATCACTCTATCAATCAGCCTATTCATGTTCACTGGTGGTCTCACAATGTACACTAATCATTACCACAATCTATTGGCCATCATGGGATATAGGGTCTCCAGCATTGTGTTAGAAACTTCATGAGCACTGTCATTTTGATGCTGCTGTATAAAGGTTGCTTCAGTTCACTCAACTAGCAGCATAAGCTTTCCAGAAATTGATTATGGTGGTTGAATGATGAACATATGACACATACAGCACTCTGACCAGTCTCATACTGCAAACATTACATGATAATATATGAAAATGTTTGTTTCTTTGTGTTATTATGTTTTGCTATCATGTGTCACAACAATCACATGCCAGGACATTTCCTGACCAAATCAGGGCTTTATGCAGGACCAAATTGTTGCCAGTCCCCAGGGCTTTATGCAGGATAACATTTTTGCCAGTCACATTTTTTTGGTTAATGTGTGCCATGTTAACTAAAGATACATGTCTAGGATTTAGGGAGACCTTTTTTGCTACATATCTTTTCAATGCAATAACATAATACGATAATATAGTTGTGTATGAAACTCGCATTTATATCAGCAACCATGTCCATCATTCCATCATATTTATTTTCACATCGATTTATAATTTCAGCCTTGGTAAATTCAAAATACAAAAATTAACACCTTGAAAAAAATGATGTCACACTGTTAACAACATAATTATCATTACGTTTACTGACTTGTTCCTGCAAGACAGCTACATACTACATGTAAATGATGCAGTAATTATATATGATCTATTGCATGTCAAATTAATTTCTATAATAAATACTCAAACAATACTGTCAACCAATGTTACATGTGTAGAACAAATTGTAAATTAACATTCAAAAACATCATCATTGGCATACTCATCATAACAAAATAATACATGTTGAATAATAATAATAATAAAGTACACCAGTTTACATTAACAATAACTACAATACATCCATAAAACACACAACTTTGTTTTTGGCTTGCTATGGGGGCTGTGTTGGCAGGATGTGACAATAATACTGTCATCAAATCTAGCGGGCGTGTGGCCGAAGCTGGGTTAACATTCTCGCCTGACATGCTAGCAGTAACAACGTCAGCAGCCACTTCATCACTGACATCAGTACGATGTACATCGGTTGTTATTGTAAATGGGGTAGCATCAGTGACAGCCGATATCGGCGGTGAATGTGTTGCTGTAACAATCGGTGCTGTGTTGCCATAACAAATTGTGTTATTGTTTATGCTTTACAAACTTTCTGCTTTGGAGGTGGTGTTGCAGATGATGCGAGTGAACGATAATATGCAATGTTTATTAGTAGCCATGTGCATAAATGCTCAAGTAATGCTAGGAATTCACAGTACTGGAAGGATTTGTTTCTAGGGGATACAGAACACGATATATTCCAATGTTGACACTGTGGCATCCGTCATACGAACTGCCAGGCCTTATCATACTGTGACCGGTTGTACACTGTCCATAGTTGAAATTGCCCATCCAAATGGTGGGTGGATGGGTCTCTAGATAAAGCTATGCCAGCCACATGTTTTGGTGGGCACATGGATGTTAACTGTTAAGCCAGTTTACAAACTTTAAATGTGTCTGATGACTTGAAATGGACTACAAACACATGTGACACCATTTTCACTCCCTTCTAAGGCAGAACTGACAATATCTGTGGTTTTGGAAGACCCTTTTGGCTCCTTTTTTTACCCATCTATCCACCCATATTTCTACCCCCGCCAACAACATGTTTTACCCGTCCAAATGATGAGTGTGCGGATCTCTGCATAAATATATGGTCAAAATAGTTTGCAGTCGTCATTTGCGCACACATACCTTAATATTTAGGCTTGATTTTGCAATGGTGGCATCCTATTTTTTTTTACACGCATATACCTTAGAACTATTTTTAATAAAAACTAACTATACAAAATGGTGATTTATGAAGGGTGTTTTAACCTATTCCCTGGTTTATAGTGGGGAAAGAAATTACAAGTTACATATAAATGTATTTGAAACATTACATTTATGTAACTTCAAGGAAGAAGTTAAGTTTATCTCAAATATGATGATCGATTAATGAATATCAAATGTGTCAAAACATAATACTTGTAAGTTACGGTACTGACTTGATGACATGCCAAAATTGAGGGTTCCTGTCCAAATAATGGACTAAAATAAGCTAAACAATAAAATACATTCACAATTTTTTCGGCTGGATTTTATTATAAGTATGTCCAGATTAATGTGGATATCTAAACTGTAAACGTTTGCAAACAATAATTTTCTTTTGAAGGCAAACCATTGGTGACATCAATTTGTCCCTTTTCTGGTGATTGATTCCATCACAGGTAAATGCATACAATGCTGGACTACTGAATTAAATATGCTGTAAGTTTACAGCAACTCACTCCCATGTGTCACAGTCTAGTATTGTCATATGGTGGACTATATTGGTGGACGGTGGTACAGTGTATACATTTCCCCAAACCAGTTATCATTATGATAGTTATTTGGAATGTCAGACGAATTCCCAGCACTATTAGTGCTGTTGTTGTGTAAATAAAATTAAATAGATGACATTTGTAATGAATTAAAAACCAAGAGATGCTTGCTTATGCCCTCTGCTGAATTTAGCGGCATAGCCCATCCACAATGATCCTCCAGCACACTCAACTTTGGCAGTCCTGTCTAATCTCTGTCGCCTTATATTTATTACATAACTCACATAAGGATTGAGACACACTTTTTAACGAATTATCTTGCAGATGACGGCAATGATTCTGTGATATCCTCTGCAGACATATTCAGTAATCTTTTTTTGTCCATTTCAACTGTCTCCAGTAATACATTACTTGATTTTTTGACCAGAAAAGTACAGCTAAAATGTAAGAAGTGATTTACTTTTATCCAGTAGACGTCGCCACAGTCGGTATACTGGCTTATACCTGGTATTGTTCAATTATGCCCTAGATGTCACTACCAGTCTGGTGTTAGTAAACAAATAGTACAAAAAAGGTGAAGTAAATGTGTCTCTGTTACTTGTAATCACAATTGACCTATGTAATCACAATTGACATGCCGCAAATAAAAGTATTAGATCCTATGTTGACACTTGACAAAATGTATTTCCTAAATAAATTAATGAGCATCTAAATGTTCAGCAATTAAAGGAGTCATAAGTAATTATTAAAATGTGAGAATGGCATGCAAATATAAAATTTTGAAATTGAAAAGTGGATTTTTTTCTTATAGTGTGTTGGTTGTTGCAAACACAAAATTCCAAAATGAAATAAAATTGACATTGTGTCAGATCTTAGAACCATACATTTTGTTTCTTTTATTATTATTGAGTTACAAACATTTTCTTGAAATAATTTGTTTAACATTTAACAAATCATAATATATAAATACTTCATTAATTAATTTAATAATTTGCCACTTTATTTACGATAGTTGGTGCTGTTTCATTGAATTTATGTTTTTGCAATATTAGTTGTATTAATATAGATCTACAATTTTGATATTAATGATCTTTATTTTGGTTACAGGCTGTTTGACCTTGAACCAAAAAGTTAAAGAAGCAAACAATATTTTATAGTATTTTTTTCATAATGAAACTTTTTGTCAAAAATAATATTCATAAAAAATATTAAACAATTATAGAGCTACAAATCAATGTTTTACATCCACAAAAATTAATATTTCAAGACGGAAAACAGATTAGACAATCTGCTTGTCCCGAATTGACCTGTTATGCATCCTTGTTGCATCAGTAAATGGACATAAGGACAACCAATCAATTCTACTGGTTATCTGACCTTGCTAACTGCCTTGACATGACAACATTGTAGAGGCATGCTACACTGATTGTCATGTGATCTGGTTGGTTTATTGCCTATACTCCCGCCACTAGAAACTTTCCAGTCACATGGCATCCGTAACGTGTTGGTCTTCGGTGACCTGACAGGTTGAAATTAGCTTAGCAGGAGCCACCTAAGGTTACTGCGTGATAGCGCTGCAGCAGGCATTCTAACCAGTAAATAGGTCAGGCAGCATATAAATCAGCGTGCTGTAAACACAGACCTTGACACCATCTGTGACGCGGGGCTCTCCAGTAGGCTCAAAACACAACAAATGTCAACATCATCCTTGCCCCTCCCCTGGCTAATGCACAACAAACACTAATAAGCAGTTCTTTGAAACTCAAAAAGACTAGTCATCATTTGTATTGAAAGGTGTTGTCACCTGGTTATTGACTCTTACTGCTGAGTATGATGATAATTAATGTGAAGTCATGATAAGTTATTATGATACATGTACCATACATGTTATACCATTGTCGGTACATTGATCACACTTTTTATGAGTTCATTTTTGGGATTAATCTGTGTCATTTTGCTATAAAGGCTAATTAAGAGTGCTAATATAGCAACAGTAAATTAACTTAATCTAACATTCATGTTGAAATATGACTGTTTAAATACCAACCTGTACACCAATCCCAAAACAGTTATTTGGATGTGACACTACATGTGACAATTGTTGTTATTAATTATTATTCACGTTGGGTGCAGTTCACAAGGGTTTATTGACACTTGAGAGTCTGTGTTGCATGTGCTCCCTGGTTTAACACTCTAGTTTGTGTGTACGTGTGTGTATTCATGCACAGACACCACTCAAACTGTGACTTGTAGAAGTACCAGTGCACTCCTATGTACAGCCACTGTGCATAAGTTAATAATTATCATTTACACACTGAAGTTGAATTGTTTACACCTGTGGGTGCACCAGGTCGCAGACAAGAAGATGATTTGTATGTTTACATTGGTGCCCCATGGAAGTGTAGCATGAATCCGCAAGCGCACTGGGATGTTGATGCCTCCAAGCTGTGTCCTGTATTTATCACAAATATGTATAACGGCCTGCAGCCCCACACGTATCCTGTTTATTCTTTGTGTCCTCCTCGTGACTTTATTGACAGCTTGTCAGACTGGGGTAGTCATGCTTCAGTGAGCACACATAAATGTCAACTATTGTAAGATCATGAAAGTTATTCATATTACTCTACATGATACTGTGGTTGTGTAAACACTGATAGTTGGTTGTAACTGTAAGGCAGGTGTTGTGGTCTGTATATTAATATTACATATCCTGCCACGATTGCCAGTAGGGAGTTGTGCTAACGCTAAACACTACTGCTGGGTGTTATCATTGATGCACGGAATCATGCTTCACTGAACAAATACAATCATCTAGTTCCAGTGACTGCTATATTTATGTATAGAATGCTTGCGGGTTAAGATGTGACCATTGATGACTAATGCTTATTATGATGTCTGGGTCTTCATAACCCCAAAATGTACCAATTGGTGTTCCATCATGCATGATGGAAAACTCGGCCTCGGTGGAGTTAGCTAATGTTTTTTCAATGATGTTGAGTGGATCAGTTTACAGGTGGTCCTTAGTACAATATATACATGTACATGGGACCCCACAGGTAAACTTTACCAGTTGAGAGTAAAGCCATTTTACGTGGAAATAGTCACATTCATTCTTTGTTGACAAAACACTTAAGTAAAGTGGTTTGCATAAAGGTATGGAGTGCTTGACATTATCGTTATTGTGTGCATTGCTGTGTTGACTGGTTTTGTATTGCTCAACATGTTTTGGAAGATTGGTCAATGAAATTATTCTCATTTTCTCCCGTCTTGCCCAAGTGTTTTCAGCGCAAGAGTGATGTTGTTTGATGTTGTACTGGCATGCTGACACTAGATAGGAGTATCTTATCTTCCAATGCTATATTCAAGATCATCAAACATTTCACAGTACTCAGTAATTAAATTGCTACCCACCTGTATGTGGAGCACCAGGGGATTGCAATGGTGTTACTTGCGTGAAAACAATTAATTAATGGTTGACTATAATTAGACTTAAGACTGTTGACAGATACATCCCTGGCTGATATAGGGCAAGGTGCAGAAAACCAACCAACCTTTAATTAATTTAAGACAAACCATAATCACTGTATTTCTGTGCAGGGTATTGAAAACAACACCAAGGCAAGACTTAACTAAATCGGTTGGGCAAACTGTAATACTTGTGATAAGTATTTCTTTCCACAAACGAACTGTCACAAGTCATGTTGTCAGCAAATATCTGATCTATTCATAGGAAGACTGCATTTTTAGGTGCCACCTTTTATATAGACCTATATTCACTATGTGCTTAATGGAACGGTGTAGACCTAAATGGACGCTGTTTACCTGCAGAAGCACTACATGTCTGCTTTGAAGAGCAAGTGTATTAGGGATTACACTGACACGAGACAGTGTGATCACTGTCAAGTGCATACATTTCTTATCTCTTATACGCAAAGCACACAGACTGAATAATCGGTGAAACAAACAACTGTTCATTCAACAACAACAACAAAACAAGCTTGCCATCCACAGCAAAAACCTACTCTACTGGGCAGATGGATTATAAGAAAGCACTTAATTATCAAGAGTTCAGCAATATTTTATCTGTGTAATATGTCTTTTTGTCAGGTGTTCTGTCTTAGCCTCTAGATTTTGAACGTGCCGATAGCAGCCAGATGCCCATTTCCTTGAGCTCCCACAAATGCCCACAAACTTGGACGACACGTGCTATCGGTCATCTTTGACCAGCTCATGTCCGTGATAGTGTTTGATAGGCAGGTCTAATAGGTGGGAGCATCTTGACATGGTTGAGACTGAGTTAGTTCACTTTCTGCACTGAACAGACAGACAGACAAAAACAGCTCAAGCAAATGTGAAGGTGTGAAACGTCCTAATCCTGGCATTACATGAAGCAGGTGTTGCTAACAGGATCCATTATTATTCTGTTGATCTATTTCGATTAACCACTGCTCACAGCAGACATGCCTTTGTTGCATTATAACAGGTGCTAAACAAATTAGTTAGCTCATTAATTTATCTTTGAGTTAATCAACACTGAAATGCCTTTATAATAATGTGATTAGATTTATTATACTGATGTATTACTTGTACTATATTTACAACTGCTTTTCTGTTTTATTTTTTAAGGAAATCTTTATAATGTGTAATGCGTCTCTGAATGGATTAAAAACATTTTCCAGATTTGTGGCACAGACAAATGCTATTATGTTATTATTGTATTACATAATGGTTATGCATTTCATTAAATAAATACTTTGATGAACAGTGCATATTTCTGGTAAAATACTTAGTTGTTTAAATAATTAACATGAGCAACTATTAATTCAACCATGGTTATGAAGTTTAATTAAAATAAGATTTGTGTACCTGAGCACACACATCAACAGATAAAGTTGATCTGAAATGGTGTTGAAAAGGCAGGTGGTGGTGACTGTTTAAGAAGGAATGTTATTAATATTTGATCTCCTGTGTACATGAGTAATTTTATGGTTTCTAACCTTCCAAGGTAGGTGCGGAAACCAACACGTTCCAGCAATGCTCAAGTTTAACGATTTTGTGTCATCTGTAAATAGTTGTGTTCTGCTTGTGGTGTACATTTCAAGTAATTGTCATTTGCCACATCAGTGGGATGCCATTGGTAAAATACACTTTCTGTTGGCTTTATATTTTACATCATATAAAATATATTTTACGTCATGTGAAACCAGTGCATTCGACTGTTATAACATCAGTAACAGTGTTGTGATAATTTATGCATCTCAAACTGCAGTGTTATTATGCTCATCCATAGTATTACAAATCACTGACTCTTACTCGTCATTGTGTAAAACAAAACCAGTGTCTTGTGGTCATATAGTTTAATTTACCAGTGAACAACAAGTTGTGATGTTGATAATTCATTCAGCATATCCTGGTTGCCTACATTTATCTTTAATCATTTCTATAAGATTGCTGCTGCACAGTGATGACAAACCCACCAGCCTCCCCCCAACACACACACACACACACACACACACACACACACACACACACACACACACACACACACACACACACACACACACACACACATACAAAGGCACCACGTAAGCAGTAAGATATGTTCTAATGTTGGCCAGTAATAATATTATTGTGATGATATGGCTGTGGTGTAGAGTGACACGTGTAACTGATCTGTGCAGGTGATGGATGTGACGTGTCAGTGTCTCTGTCTCCTTCACACTCATGAGTCTTACTGTAATTATTGATTGATCCCACTGGGTGTGTGTGTTTGTGCCTGGTCAGATACAGTTACCTGGTACAGTCAGGTCTTTCTTCTAGTTTGCCGTGTGATGTGTCACTGTTTCAACATAAAATGTATAGGATTAGTATGTTTAATAGCAAGTAAAACAACAAATCAGTGCCATGCATCGGAATGGGAGTTTCTCAAGATCTCACATTTAAACAAATTAAGTTGTGCTCAGTTGAGTACTGGTTCAATAAACAGCAACACATTCCAAATAAAAAAGGTGAATTGTTCATTTTGTAGACATTTTAGCAGCTATTTATGTTAACATGCAAACATATAGTCAACCATCAAAGCATAACAAAATGACAATATGGAAATTAGTGAATGTATGACTGTTGTAATGCTTGAATATATTGTCTATGTTTTTATGTAATGTTTTTCATTTTTATTATAGGAATATACAGTTTTAAGATTTATCTTCGGTATACACCTTTTTTAACATAATAAGAATATTATGTACTAAAACATCAGTATCATGCACTGTTGTGTTGGGAAAAATAAACATTATTATTATATTTTGAGGGGCTTTTTATACCTTTTTCATATATACACCTGTACAAGGTATTTGAAGACCATTGTAACATACAAGGTAACTGTTTACTGGGGACTTAGTTTTGCTTAGAAGAGCATGACAAGAACTCAACAGCATTATGCCATACCCTGATTGTAATTTGTATTAAAACATCTTTGTGTGTGTTTTGTTTTCAGGGGAAAAACCCTTCATACCACGTGACGGGTTGTGCAACACTTTAGCTCAGTAATTTGATAAACTAGTGTTGGAAAACCTCGGTGTCAATGTACTGCCTTTACTTTTTTGCCTACTGCATTCATTCTGCATTGCCATGGCATGCCATAGCTATTACAATAACATTGTACTACAATGATACAAGTAGTTCTATCATGGCTGTTTACTCAGATAACTGTAGTCATGCAGAAGAAAAATACATCAGACCTACGCATTCAAGTTTTTTATTACAACCTACTGTGTTCTACGTTTGTGTGTTCGTAAAAAAGTCGTGTCAGTTTTTGCATATTTATTAGATTATGTTTTGATCCTGGTTAACCAGTACATATTGTGAAATGTAACAAGTGTGTTGGCTATCAGCTGTAGGCAGTAAATGACTGACTGAACGCGGACATGCACACACACACTACCGGGTGGTGCTCCGGTAGTAAAAACCTACATTGTTTACTACCTAGTACTAGTAAAAACCAGTTGTTTACCTGCCTAGTTCTTGCGTAACGCTGGAATACACCTGGACAATGTTTTACCTAGTCTTGTTTTCTTCACACCTGCTTTGTTGTTATAAGTTACTAATTTTTGGTTCAGCAACAATAACAGCATCATATGTATACTTGTATTATAACAGTATCCTAAGTATACATGGAAGAAGAAGAACATCTTTTGACAAAACAGATGTTTACAGAATAGCATAAGCTATAAAATATTAACAACAGTTTTACTGTCTGATGTGTTTCGTCTTACTCTACCACTGTGTGCAATGTTCTTGTTCACAGTTGGTCCAGAACATAATATGTCTAGATACCCTTACAAGAATGTATAGTTTATTTTAATTGTAAGTATTTAGTATAATAAAAAGTGACAAAAAAATTGTCTGTAAAATAATTATCTTAAAATTGTAATATAATACATGGTGTAACAAATATAATATACTTGTTACACCATTATACTTGTTATATAATCTGCAGTGAATGAGCAATAAATCATTAGATAATAGCCTAGTTTCTTTTGCATGTACACATGTAATCACAATTATTATAATAATACATTTGTAACAATGAGAAAGACGATATTTTATGACAGTTAATCTTCATTGGTTCTTTTTCATACCAGAGATACCTTGTCCACCACTATCAGTTGTTGCAACAACTGACAGGCTTGTGATGTGATAATGTAATCTGTAGGGTCTATAGACCACTGTGCCATTCAGTATATGCAAATCGAGGCACATTTGTTAGTTGTGGTTAAATGATAAACTGATTGATGTCAGACTGCAGTTATTTAATATGCAAAGCAAGTCTTCATTGAGCTAATTGATTGAAGGGGTGTCATTTAAGGTTGCTGGTGCAGATGCCACCCATTCACTATTACCATCCTCTCTCTGTGTCAGTAGGTCAGTGGGTCATGACCTTGTCCTCTGTACAGGACTGATGCTGCGGCTGCTGTTGTCAGGTCAGAGGTCAACCCAGGGAAACATCAATCCCCATGTCATAAGGCTGCTCTGCTGCGTAAAGATAGTTGCCTGAAGATTATAAAAGTTAGACCTATAAACAGAGCACTACAAACCGAGCATACATCATCAATAGCTATATATTTGGGATTTATGAATGTTGGCACTAGTACTAGTATTGATTAGTTGATTAATCAATCACTCAATCTCCAGTGTGGGAAATAACTAGAAGATAAATGGCACCCTTCTGAAATGGAAGAGAATTTCTAAAGAAAATGTGACCTTCATCTGAAGAAAAAAAAATATGACATGTTTTTGTGATATAAAAGGCAAGTCTCAATTCTGTGAGTCTGAGACTTCTTGCATCTTCTTCCCTCTATGTCTCTCCATGGACTTACAGAAGTCTGAGACTCATTAATTTTAGAAGGTGATATTTCTAGTATTAAAGTGATCACTTAATGATTCATCAACATGCATGTACGCTTCCATCATTTATCGTTTTCAGTCTGCAAACATACACTCATCTACTAATTCATAAATATTGTAAGCTGCTTTCAAAACCAGCATATGCACAGCACAGACTTGGGTTACAGGCTACACAGATGTGTCCGCTTGTGATTGGTCAAAATGTCAGAACAAGAGGTGTATGTGCATTGGAGATTGCAGTGCAGGTTCATAAATTGTTATGCTAAATCCCAAATATGAGGAGGGTAGGAGGACGATGGACTCTCACCAGTTTCCCATAAAATGTTTACCCCTAAACGGACAACACTGTCCACATGATAATTATATTTAAACGTAGTTTAAAATATTGATCAATATAAATTATTAACATGCCTCTTTAAAGCATCAAATGTTTTGAATAATTGCACCTCGTGTTTCAGCAGTTGATTGATTTATCTTTCAACTGAAGTTGACTTGTTACCGCACGTACAATTCAAGTACGTTAGTTTTGTCCTTTGAAGCAATGTAGAGTGAACCTGGTGTCTGTGCAGAGATTTCCCTTTGAGCAGACTTGTGAGCTATTATTGAATGAGATCATTTTGCAATTGGTACTGCAATTCAGTTAGTACAGGAAATCAACTCCTTCCAAAGGCACTCTTTCAGGCCACTGCAAAGTGCAATCGAAAATGAATTTTCTCTACTTCTTTCTGTCATTGATGTGCATTGTAAACAATACAATACACTATACAGGACAATGAGCACTTTGCCCATGTCTTCTTTGGCTCATTCTGCTTTTGATTTGTAGTTAACAATGCTAGGCTTAAGAATCACTCCTGATGTGTACATTGTACAAGGACAAAACTATGAAGGTTCTTGAAGAAAGTGGTCCAAGGCTGAAGGAAACCACATCACAGAATATAAATTTATGCACTCCATGTTAGACTTACACAGAAGCAGGCAGGCAAAGGACATTTGGTAAAATTCATCATAAAATAGCCATGGTCTACTGGTGATTTGTGTTGCCAATGTGCAAGGCTGAACTGATATATTGCTGATGCAATTTTATGTAATATTAAGGGCAGTGGTGGGTTGTGCTGGTGGCTCTTTTAGGGTCACATAAGCAAAGGTCACAATGACATTTCTTATCATTGTGTAAGTTACACATAGTTACAGATACTACCTGGATATGTCAACTGCACGAATTAGTGAGGATATTGTCAAACACAATAAGTTATAGTTCATTAAGGTGCCTATGCAAGTCAAATCTACAAATACCTGCAAGGAGCATTGGGAACAAATGTCTACCCAGTTGAAGAACAATAAAACCAAAAAGCTAAAACCACACCTTTGTGTGTATTGTACCAGTATTATGAAGAACTGGCATAATTGTCAGTAAAAGGACAGCCAATTGCCTAGTCACTATCGAATACACTAGATTTGTTTCTTATGCAGTCGCACAATATTGATCCAGCAAACCCATTTGAATGGTTCATAGATTATACTTTTTTTAATCCTTTCAGGGTCTTGGATAATTTAGAGGGGCTCAGTGTTTCAAAAGGCTGTATGTGGAGTTCCAACTGTATTTAATTTTTTCTATATCATTATAAACATAATTATGCTATCCACAAATGTGTCACTGAATGTACACGGAATTGTCCTCACTCCATAACATTGTACCCATACATTATATATACATTGGATCCATACATATATTTAGCCTACTAATTAATGCCTAATAATTCATTGAATTTTGGGGTATCGCTAATTAATTAAAGAATGTTAGCAACAATCATTATTTAAAAATCGTTACACTTTGAATATACAAGAAACATATTTTCATTGTTTCTAGTACATAATAAATTTGTCTTTTATGTGTAGTCTTCTAAATTTTACTGTAATTAGTAAGAACCATTTAATACATACATTATTAAGTTTAAGTTAATTAAATAATTAAACAATGTTATCATTGTATATAAAAGATGAGTTTGCATCCATGATTATGTGATTGGAGGAAGGAACAACAGTTACTGTAATGTTCTAATGTGTACTTGTCGAAAACTTCCTTGTGAATAACAGCCAACCGGTTAGATAACAACATGCATTGCTGTGGAGCCAGTAGGAAGGAGTAAGGTATTTTACCAGCAGTACAACTTTACTTTCTACTACAAGCAGCTGGTTTCAATGAATTCTGCTGATGGACTGTGTTGCCCTTTGTCTTACCCACAAATAGCCCCCAAGTCACATGGTCCGATAAGCTGGCTGATGCAACAGTGTTTGGTATGTGTTCAACAGTTGCATCAGAATTAGCACAGACAGTCAAAGTGGGACAAGTCAGGCTGAGGCTTACATTAGAAACTCGTGAAGGACAATTCACCTTGTAGATTGGTGAAACCCTTGTGACACTTTGTGGCTCCACTTTCTGAGCCACTCAAGAAAAACTAGTACACAGATTACAGTATATAACTGCAACATGACCACTCCAGTAATGAGAAGTATTGTCTAATGAATCACCTGCTTAGTCAAATCCTGGACACTTTGCCCCAGGATATGATCCCTTTGTTAATCGGATAGAAGATAACAGGGAAAGAGTTACACATTTGGCTAAAGAAAAGTAGAACAATGTTTAATTAATGGAAAGATAAGTTACATATTCAATATCTAGACATATAGTCATATTTCAAAATAAAATAACTTAGTACAGTACTTTAAGAACATCACACTTTGTGATGCAGATAAAGTCCCGCAATTGACAATATATTTTCAGACTTGCAGATAACCTTTTTCATTCACTTGCTAGAAAGAATCGAGGTTTAACTTTATCTACAGACCCAGCATTTTGTATGGGTAAAACCCGTTTTTGAAGGTTAGAAATATCACTGGATGGGTGGTGGATGGGAAAAAATAAGCAAATAAAGTTTGCAATTTTTTGTTTTGAAAATGGATGTCAAATGTAAATAGTTTATATCAGGTCAGTACACACATCAACAGGCTTGTATGTATGTGAGTTAACATTTTGGACTGGCGCAAAGTTTATCCTGCATGAAGTCCTGGATAGAATCACCTATCTATAGTGTAGTTTAGATATATTGAACATAGTATAACCACTAGATGAATAAGAAAACAATAATAAACCCATCAACAATAAGAAGTTATCCTGGAGTATTTATCTTTCTATCTCATGTCTGCTCATCATTTCAGTTAATGTTATAGGCATGTACTAAGATCTGGCAGTAATAGTGATTTAGGTTTCCATCACGAAATGCAGCTGTCCAAATCAAGTTGAACAAACATGCCAAGGCCCCTACCATAGCTCACCAGTTGGTTGTTCATACAGTTAGTTCATACTAAACCTGCTTCAAACAGAATCCTGAAGGTTGTGTATGCATTCAGTGACTTGTGGTAATGGACAGTTAAGTTAATCAAAGGAAACAGCCCCCTGCAAAGTGCACACCTTTGCCACGTGCTCTGATTGATGGTGTCAGCAGTTGCCTTTGTGTGCTCTGACAGAGAGGCAGGCGACAAGCATGATGCTCTTACTAGGTCACCTGTTTTATTTTTTCTTATTCAACCGGATGCATGCCTTATAAGGCCACATGCACCTCCCACAATCACAGCTTCTCGCCATTTACTTTATGTGTATTCGTGGACTTCGTTCCGCTACATAAACCCCGCAATGAGTGCAAGAAAGTTCTCTGCTGGAGTTGTACTGTACATAAAGTTTATCAGTCACTGCCACTGCTAGACTCAGAAATAGACTGTCTGTTGTTATTTAACAGCTCTGTGTCTGTTTCGTAATGGCACAAGTATTTTGGGCAGTGTCAGATGAACTCGATCTTCAAGTGCTGTGCACATCTTACAGCGTGTGCATGTGGCCTTGTATGCATGTGTATTCTTGCAAGTGCTTCCCAGAGAAGTCAACATGATGTTTGACTAAACAGGTCTGCCAGGGAGTAGAGTGTACAGCACTTTGAGTAGTGAGGACTGGATATGACACTCTAAGAACTTCCCTTTTCCATTTATATTTCAGACCAAGAGAGTCCATACATATACACAAAATACATGTAAATAAATTGGTATGCAATATGCACATCGTGGATTGATGCACGTACAAGAAAACAAAAGTATATAAATATATTCAAACATGTTTTAAAAGTAGTAAAAATATGAATAATATGTGGGTTGTGCATTATAAAAAGACAACTTAAAAAAAAGTAAAAATCATATACCTGGGTAAACAATAACAAGAGAACATAAATATACACACATTTAAACTTGCAGATATGAAAGGGGTAAAACAATACAAGTTTACTGTTAATAAATCCAATATACACCTGTATGTATGAAAAAGGAATTATTACACTACGATTTACTATTTATTAGGTTAACATTAAGTATTACTACATTAAGATAATTTATACTATAAATTGGTGTATGTACTGCTAAATAGCAGTTTTAATTACTTAAGTTTCTTACCTCATTTTGTTACACCCATTCCATAAGTTTCTACATGACATAAACGTAATATTTCTGTTCAACACACCCAGTGTATACAATTATAGGTCTCTAATTATGAATCAGTGCTATATTCCGATTGTTATGTCAGCTATGTCTTAATCTGCTGATGTCTGGAGACTTTGGGCTGTTAGTTACCCATGGTAACCAAATAACACCAACGTTTGTGTGGGGACTGGGAGGGGGATTCCCCTCTCTTACTCATTCCCTTCACATAACCACAAGATTATACCAGCCACAATGTGTCAGGTGCTTGATCTGGCTCGCTTCAGGAACGCTTGTGGGTGTTTGACCTTATTTGCTGTATAATTGGCTTATTTTCTAGATGATTCTGATAACGTTCTTGTAACCAAATGTGCTCATACATGAATAATTATGTTCATTCATGTGTGTACATGATATAAAAGGTGTTATAAGATTTATGTAATAATTCTGTGTTCACTGAATTTATAGATTGGATAACAGTTCAGTGGAATGTTGTAACTAGTTGTTAAAAGGGATTAGTCTAGATAAGCAAGCAGATGTTATAGTTATGTACTGTTGAATGTACAGTAATCAGGAACACAATGCCGTGATTATGATACAACATAATACCACAACGTGAACATTCAGAAAAAAGGCAGTATAAAGACTTTTCAAATTGAAAATTACTTCAGTGGGATCTAGTTGGGAGTGTAGGACATGCAGATGTTCACTTTGTAGCAGTAAATTTTGGCATTTTGTCATGTGGCATTTTTTTCAGTTATGACCCTTGTTCAAGGCCACGTTAACATTTACCCCATGCTTTGTACCCTTTAACTGTCACTGGCATAAATACCAGGTGTGATGAGTGGCATTCGGGATGAACAGGTCACTTTTCTGAAAGAGGTATTTCCAACTTCCTGAACTCATATTTCAAATGCCGTCACATCAGACAAGCTTACCCATTTATTAAACTATTTGGGGTGTTTAGACACTATAGACAGCGAGTCCGTCCCTGTCACCATGCAAACACCAAACCTTTAATCTATTTTAGCGCTTTAACAAATCTAAAATTTTCAATAATCACCAACACTCAACTGACTATTGCACCACTTGATTTGTTGTCACAGTTTTCCATCTCTGCAGTTAGTGTGTCTGCAATGCGTTACTCATTTGCCCCTTGTAGATTCTTTTACTTTCCCAGGTAGAATACAAGTTCAGTGTAATGGGCTGATTGATTACTCCCTGGCCAGAAGACTGGTTCCCCAGGAATAGGTCTTTGCGGTGGATAAATCAATCACAGTGAAATGGATTGACCTGTCCTTTTAAGCTGACCTTGGGAAATTAAGTGTGCTGCTATGCCAGATGTGTGAAGTGTAGCACTAGTAAAACCTTAGCAGTGTATAAACCATGTTATCAGTGTGTAAGCCAGGCACAGTTGTGGTTGTATGGCCCTGCTTCTGGCAAGAGACTTCAAGACCAGACCAACAGACACTCTAAGTGCTGGTGGCCTAGTGCCAGTCTCCTCCTCCATACACACATGCTGCACACAAACCACAAGTGCTCCTTGTTAATCGCTTCAAATTTACAGTGTTTATTATCAATCACATTTTGTTATGTCAGAGCAGCTATACATAAACATATACAAATATTCATACTAAATACATTACGATCTTGTAAACTGCCACCATATTACATATTAATAATATATTGATGATTATTGAGGGTAATTTGTTATTGGGGTAATGCTTATTTTGCTGCGTAGTGTTAAGTAAATGAACCATCTTTGTTGATTATGATTAAGTTAGTATCTTGAAACATACCAGGCCTGGACCGTTATAGTCTGCATTGGCTACATTTTGTGTTCTCATTTTTAATTGGCTGTATTTACAATCAATAATGGCGTATAACTCTAAAGTACATTCATCTTGTTCTCACATACGTGTCGTGTACTCTTCCCAAAATAAAATGTATTATAAAAAAACTTACTTCATTTGTTACAACCAGATAACTGTAATGTAATAGAAGTAGTGAAAGGTGGATCTACGAAAGGTACCCATTTGACTAATTTTTAAATTACCTGTCCATTTCTGTTTATGCTAGGTTTATGTATTATTGAACACTCATAATTAAAACCTGAAATTTGTGTTTACCAAGAAAGTTACAAATAATCTAACCTACAACATTTAGCAAAAGTTTCATGACTGATCAATTTGCCACCAGATGTTAACAGTATTATAAAAAGGTGACTCAGACAGATACTGTTGTAAAAATGCATTAATTTAACATTCGGATCTACTTGAAGTTAGTCACACTCTATTCTTTATTTACTTCAAGTGTAGTGTATCCATGGGTGTCTACTTACACCATTGTTTGTATGTGCTATATTTAGCAGCGCCATGCTGCTATTAATGACAGTGTCATGATGAGAAGTAGCAATTGCCTTAGAACTCTCTAGACTGACTCCTCCACGCCCTGTCAGAGTTAGTGTGTGTCCTATAAGTTGAGAAAATCAGTAGTTAAGTCTTTGTGTAAATGTTGCATGTCATGTCATAGCCTTTATTTTGATGTCATCTGCATGCAGCATTAATCAGGTGATTCACAAGCTCTGTTTGCAAGATGTCGTTGAGAAAAAGGTTGTGGTCTACTCATAAAGTTTGAATTAATGGCTAGTTTACTGTGCGTAATGAATCACGTTTGTAAGATTCACTCTTTGTATCACATTGCTAGATGTCTTAAAATCCTGTGCAAGGTCTGTTTTTGCTAGGAATCCCAATATATTTGGCTACATCACATCATTGTTATGCAAAGCTTATGATCAAAGCTTATATTTTATTGTACATAGATTTAAATTGAACAAATGTAAACTTTTACAACTTCAGATGTTGTCACCTTCGAGTGTATATAGGTAACGCCTGCAAAAATAAATCCTTGTTTGTTCATAAACTTAAGCTGGTTTCACATGAGGCGATGTCATAGCCATGATGAGACAGTAGCTAAGTTGGTAAACCAGATCAACCGTTTAAAATGGTCAGGTCTGTTTTGTAACACATGACAGTGCAAATTCTGGTTTAAAAATTTCCTATCTCTGCACCTACTGTGGATTACCACCACACAAAAACTACTTTGTTACTGTTAGTCTCTGAAGCCTGAATGGGTTGTTTGGAGTAAGTGCGCTAAGAACTGAAGACGCACACTGATCACATGATCAGTGCTATTTTTAGCATCATTACCTCAGTGCATATGTGGCATGTATGGTTTATGTTGCATGGCTAAACTGCGATCTGTGATCGTCACTGATTGCCTCATTGTGTGTCATCTTGGCTTTGTCACTGACAGTGCGTCATTGACAATACCAAAATGGGGATTTGGATGTCCTTATAATTGGCAACCTTAGTCCTGACCAATTATAATATCAATTGAAGACATGACATGACCCAGAGAAAGTTTATAGTTTGTTCCTGCTGTGTTCAAAGTATTAATACTTCCAGCGAATAACGTCATACCCTGGTCCATGTGCCATTATTGGTCACATAGCTGTAGCTTCATAATCAACTTGAAATATTACGTATGCTACTGCCTGGCTAATCCTCTATGACGTCATGTGCTGGTTGTGTCTTGTGCCAAGCTATTGAAATGGTATTATGTATTAAAATAGCACAGCTAATAGTAACAACTTAAGAGGACGTTAATGATTACAAGGTACATAAATATACGTGTTCTGCGTGAATACTCCTCTGTGTCAGTGGCTCATAACATTTGAACTGTGCACAAACTTGTACCATATTCCAGGAAAAGTTGGCTAGGCTGGTACTGGTTAGCACACCAATATTTAGGTTGCCAAAATGACCCTCTGATCAGAAGTGTTATGCAACACTTGAAGAAAGAGTCTACCAAGAGTTCGCCAGGCAAACATTTAGTCATTCCTACACCAGATCCCACATTTCATATTTCATTTTAATTAGTTAATTAGTTTTAGTTTTGCATGTACGTAACCGTCTAGTTTGAGAGACAATTTACTAGTTACTTGTGTTGTATTAGCTATGAAAAGTGGACAAATCTAAAATGTTATTTGAGAGATGCAACTGTTTTGTACATGAGTATATGTGATACATGAATTTAGACAGTTTTAATTTAATAATTGTTTCAGTTCATTAAGTCTTTGTGCCAGTGAAATTTGGTCGTTTGCTCCCACATTATTCTTCCTAGGAACTGTTGTCGATGTGATACCGTGATACATAACTTACTCTGCACACATGTCTATAAAACTATTGGAGTGTCAATAAAATTATGTTATGGACAATTTTATTATAAAAAAACAAGCAACACTCTCCTTCGATAATCTGCACTGTGTTTAAAAGTTGCTTTAAATGTCAGTTTTCACCAACATAGTTTATGACAACAGAATAGCTGTTTGATGTGTAGTAAAAGTAGTATGTGTAAGTTGTACAGAAAACCCCCCAGCAAAATCCCTTCCCCAAAAGCTGCCAGCCCAATGCTATCCTCTGGGTACAGTTCCACCATATACAGCTCTAAACCATTTTCGCATAACACAATTTCTGTTGACCTTTGTCATTTGTTAGTGTGACAGATGATCAAAAGACTTAGTAGACAGGGTGGTGTGACACTGGGATCTATGTACTGTGTATTTCCATTGAACTATCACTTGCAAGAAAGTATTAATTGCTGTTATGTATGCTCAGAAATGTGACTCAGCCTTACACCCCCTTTGAGATAACTGCATTCGTGTAAATACATGTTCTCACCTTTTGCATTTTGCGTTAACTATTCACATTAACCTGACGTATGACAATCATCACAGAATTTCTGCTGAATTTATCAAATTAAGCATATGTAATGGCTTAAATATAAAATTTGTTTTTCATGTTAGAAACTCGTCTTAACAGTTTTCCCAGGGGTGGATTATTTCCATGAGGTGTTTTTTCAGGGGAGCTTATTTATGTATCTGCAGTAGTTTGTGCATGTAAACGATGTGATATCATGCTGTGTCCATGCTACTTATACCAAGGTTGGTTGTTTACTAGAATTCTACCATGTTAATGTGATGAATGAAAGTGATATAATTTTCCAGGAGTTGTGATGAATCTGGGCTGCCATCTGCTTGGTGAACTCTTTAAAGATAATCACCCTGAAGGGTGCTGTGTGGGTTCATGCACCTGCTGGGGGTAATTGAAACCCCTGATGGTGCAATAGCTACACCTGCCTGGAAGAGCTGTTGGCTTGTTGATAACAGAACCTGTCCACTGGCAGCAGGCCTGGGCTGGTTGTGTAGGGTGTCATGTGTGGTACACAGACACACAACACTTGACACTCCTTCCACCAACCAGGCCTCCTGCTTGACAGGTGAATGAACTCATGTGTTGTTGAGCCTGCCCCCTCCATTCACATGCAGGACCAGTGTTTATTCAGTGGGGTGACAGCTGTTTTGTTTACCTCACTCTGGGGTTGGCTGAAGCTTAGTTCCTGGTGCACCAGTAACTTCTATAGTGAATGGGTGGTAGTTGCAAAGGAAATGTCCAGGCAAATATAACATGTCCTGTGCTGTTGATCACTGTCATGCAACTCTACCTAGCCAATGTCAACAGGGTGTGTTTATACCTGGTAAGAATCACACAGGTAGACCAATACATGTTGTATAAGAATTGTTAATAAAAGAAATTGCATCTAGTATGTCTAGTGGTTTAAAAGTGGGCCTGTTAGCTTAATGAATTAATGAAATTGCATCTAGTATGTCTAGTGTTTTAAAAGTGGGCCTGTTAGCTTAATGAATTCACATAGCATACGCAATTGGTATGTGTAACCATGTATGTGGTTAAGAGTTGTATGAAACTTAAAGTGTGGTTATGCTTTTATGTATAGTCAATAATGGTCTTTACAGGTGAAGCAATAGTAAGCCTAGTTCTTTCTGCTGTGTCAAGTCGTGGTTGTCTCACTTGAGAGTATTCCTGTCAAGTCGTGGTTGTCTCACTTGAGAGTATTCCAGTCTGTTCACTCCAGCTGGAGTATGTCCAAAATAGATATCTGCCAACACAAATGTTTCTGAAACTATGCTTCTACTGACAATGTTGCTACTATACATTATTATGTACTATGTACAGAGAGAGGCTTGTGTTTTCTGTTGAGAATTGTTTTGTTTTAATAATAAAAGTCAAGACTATTTTTTAAGTGAATAAAATTATTGTGTCATTTACATAATTTAATAAAATCAATATTAATACATTTTTTATTTTTGCTGGATTTTGTCCACTTTTCATAGATTTAGTTGGAGATTTTATGGCAGTTTCTGAAGTGCATGTCACATCAAAATTCAACACACTACAGATTTAATGTGATTTGTGTTCCTGCTACCTGGGTATGTATGCTCCCAGCCTGTGACATTGTAATGAATGTGCAGGACAGTAAATTCTCAGTAATTGCATCATTCTAATCAGTAACTGTATGATCCAGGAGGCTAGGTCCAATAAATAAACACTCTTTCTGGTAATGTGGGCCGCCTACTGTACTGGGTAGTAGACCTAAGTGCAGTGCACCATGGGGTCACCAGGTGGCAACCTTGTTGTTATTATCAAATTGACCCTTGAAGAATATTCTTCAGTGAATGAATGCCATGCTGTTAAATTAAAGCAGCAGTATTGACTATTGAATATTGTTAATATGAACCTGTCAGCTAACCATGTATGTGGTTGTGGGTATTTTGGTGGTTATAATGTTGTGGTTATGTGTATTTGGTTTGTTCAGCTGTCTTATCCTCTGTTTAAGGCAATTATATTTCAGTTTAGCAAGCCATTCTGTAAATGGTGGCTGTTTTTCTTGTGTTGCTGGAGGCAGTTGATAGCTGGACTTACTGAGAAAAGTGACTTTCTGGTTCTGTTTCTATCTTTCCAGACAATTTTGTACAATATAATGTATATTATGAAATGCCAACAACGACAATGACATTTTTAGTTTTTTGGCTGAAGGAAGATCATTGGTGGCATCACTCTGCACTCGCTGTCCACCATCCACCTTATGCTGCTAACTCCCCAAAAGCCTCCCATATCTAAGAATCTGTTCAGGATTTGTTTTATTATGCACAGACGTAATTGAGGGTATGGTCACTATACACAAGACTGGGTTAAGTGGAAGTAGATAACTTCATCTTGATAATACCCAGTTCTGCTGTTGCATTTACACAATTTGGCCCCACTTCTGATTATCTTACATGAATAACCAACGAAAATGCCAATTACCACGGGATGGGTGATTATGATGAATAAATTTACTATAATTTATTTAAATACATTTCATTAATAACTACAAACTCACAATACTGTAGAAATGACTTCAGGGCCATTTTATGTAACCAAAGTAAATTTTAGTTGCATAAATTTATAGTTGCAGTGCATTTCTTTTTCAATGGACTCCAAATTGCCTTACCTTGATCAAGGTAAGGCAAATGTTGGTAAAACTAGAAAAGAAAGTTACCAAATTAAAAATAATTGCCAATTTTTCTGTCAGTGTAATTTTGCCTGTTGGATTATATATCTTCTTGAAAAGTAAATATGTTGTAGATTATTTTTAATAGTACACAACATACATATAGACTTCGATCCCATATATTTATTTTTATTTTGTGTTTGTAAAATTATATGTTATAAAACATTGAACTAACATAGTTAGTAAAGTATTTACAAACAATAACATGTTATTACTTGTTAGTTATATCATAAACATCATTACTTTGAAAATGAAAACTGCCATGTCAATATTTGTGTCCACAATATATGCTAACTGAAGGTCTTTTGTTGCTCTCACGCCCACCGTAGTCCAAGAAAGCTTTACTTGACTGGGTAAATAAGGTACTATCTGCTCACTGAACCATGACTCTGCAGATCATGTGACAAACCGTCATTTCACTTGTGTGAAATTTATGTGACCTGCAATCACACACTGGCCAGTAATAACGACAGTATTATTGGTCAACTCAAACTTGGGAATTTATTTTTGGAGGAAGAGGGACAATTATGCTGGTGATTGGTTTCCGTGAATGGAGCCAGTCCACACTCAGCAGTGACGTGCAATGGAGCGTGGCGCAGTCAGGCCACGCTAGTGTGACAAGACAGCAGAGCCGAGGTAAACAGGTGATTGGCTTGTCGCCCCGGCTGGTTCCAGCAAGTTCCACGTCACTGCTGGCTGTTGTTGTTTACGTTGTGCGCTGCCAGCATCACACCGGCCACGTTACACGAACCAGCCAATCAGAGGCTGCCAAGATCGCTTCAGCCAATAATAGCACACATATCACTGGTGGCCTGTATATAAGCGGCATTACGTCAGGCAACCGCACCAAACGGGCAGTAGAGAGGCATTTAGAACACGAAGGAGCGGCCAGGAGTAAGAGACAGTGTTTAGAACACTGTCAGAGTGGAGGTAGCCGTTAAGATCAGATCGAAAAGGAACATGGTGTTTACACTGAGTAACGGACTGCAGTCTACGGTCGATGAGGTAAGTTGTCGTTGGCGTAGATTCGCGTGCAAGTTGTTGGTGCGATCACTTTGTCTGCCAGGCAGGCTATTTTGGGACATGACCTACTCGTCTCGATTCAGAATTGCAATCAGGATACGTCAGCCATGCAACTTCCTCCCTGTTAATCCGTGTTGTCGAATTGCTATTTCACCAGTCTTGCATTTGACAGTGTTGTTAGTCAACTACACAACATCATTAAATCGCGTGGATATGTTGTTTACATTGCCGTGACAGATCTGGAAGGGTATGTTTATTGTGTCAACACTGACATTGGACAGTGCCAGTGGGACAGTTACATCATCATGCACTGTACGTTCAGCTGTTGTCATGCTTTCAAAATCTTGTATTTGCTTGTCATGTTGCCAGTAAAGAACAATGACTATACTGTACATAAATTTTAAACATTTGCAACATTCATCCACACTGACAAATATCGAAACGTTGCAGAAGTCATGACACTTGATATTTGTTTTATTTAATATAATTACAACATGATGCAACAGTGTTTGGAGTGACTAGCACTAATAAATCAAACAAGAATATGTATTCTATTATATGACCTTAATTTAAATACTTGTGGGCTGATTTAGACAACATGCATTTGATGACCCTACAGCTGATGCAACTTGACATTCAATGTAGGCCTATGCAATGGCGACTCACATGTCAACAACATAAGATGATAAGTCAGCTGTTATTGCTTACTAATATGATATTTGTCAATTGATAAATCATTTAATATATTGTTTTGATTTGTATATAATGTCAACAAATATGTCATACTTATAAAGAAATTAACTACCTAGTAGTCATCACTCACCATGCTGAGTCATGACTACTAGTAGTTAATTTCTTTATAAGTACATGACATATTTGTGTACAATTTATTGTGTAACACAAATACTGTATTCAGAAACTACTATCTGTCCGCATGTCACATTGAGCTATTAAAAGACTCTTAGAGCAATGGGATAATGAGGGATATCCTGTTTCGAGTTGCCTGCACTTGTTTACATGCTGTCACTTGTCAGTTTCCATTACCCTTCCAATTCAGCTGAGTCATGGCATTTCTGAAGTCTACTCAGATAGAGGGGACCAATAAATTTTATGAAATAGTAGCCTAGTAGTGTGAAGGCTGTGTTTGTAGTTATCATTAGCTTGACTGCTTGATCCAAATGTCAAGCCGTATTTCCTTAATAACACAGACTTCCCTAATTGACTAAGCCACTGCATTTACATGGAGCAAATGTGACCTATATCCTGATTGTAATCAATGAGAGAACATTCTAATGCAGAGTCGGCATTGCCGCCATTCATTCTGTTTGGCCTGAACATTCCGGAATTGTGTGCGTTGGTTGCTGTGTTTTATGCGTCATTCTGCAGTGTTGTAGATGACATGAATTAGTTTCAGAACATTCTGGAATGAAGTTTGGTTGCTGTGTTACATGTGTCATTCTGCTGTGTTGTAGATGGGTCTGGATAGAACATGCAGATCGAATGTGTCCCCGCCCCGACCATCCAGCCTACTCTTGGAGACCAACAACAACACATTACTGCCAGACGCCACAGCGATGTCAGTGGCTGCAAACAACGCTGCCAACGTCAACAACTGTCAGCGACGACGCAAGAAGAAGCGTGCTTCAGAGTTCTGCATGAAGCGCTTCAGTGGTGAGTGTGTTTTACTATTTGTGGGATGATATCGATGTTTGATGAATAATCAATAAACTTGTATTTGTTAAAGAAATATGTTTGATGGTTTGGATGCTTAATATAATAATAATAATAAATAAAAAAATAATGTGCAAAAATTTGTTCTTGTGCATCTAATTTCTAATGTAGCACAAGGTGAAGTAAACTGCCCCGCTGGCATGGGAATCATACAGAAGTATCTTTGTGGCTGAGTGTTATAACAGGATTGTGTTGTTCGTTGCAGACTTGTACACGCCGACTGGGGAGACGTTGGGAGAAGGCTCGCAGGGCTCCGTACAGACTTACAAGAAAATGTCATCAAACAAAGAATATGCAGTTAAGGTGTGTATATATGTACATTTTATAAATTCATAGATTTCTTGTGATTGTATGTTGATTTTCGTGTAATAAGATGCTTGAGAAAAATTTGGTTTGCAAAGTCGGTGATGATAATTCTGCAATGAAATGATTTTATCTAAGAGATTGTTCAGAATAATTGTGTATTAACATGCAGTGATTATGCTTGCCAGATCATTGAGAAGAACCAGCACAAGAGTCGCAACAAGGTACTGAAGGAGATCGAGATCTTCCATCACTGTCGGGGGCATGAGAACATCCTGCAACTGATTGAGTACTTTGAGGAGGAGGACAAGTTCTTTGTTGTGTTTGAGAAGATGGAGGGAGGCACATTGTTTGAGACTATCGAGCGGCGGCGCCATCTAACAGAACAGGAGGCCAGTTTAGTGATCCGGGATATCGCCACAGCCCTACATTTTCTGCACCAGAAAGGTGAGCCGCCATTGCTCAGTCACACTGCTGGTATCTTAAGTTCATTTCCGAAATATTTTACTTTATCAGAATTGTACTATAAAGTTGAGGTAGTGCTATAAACTATGTAATCACATTACATCAGATGGACTAGACTACGATGTTTGACAGTACCTAGAATACAAGCTTAGTAATCTGTACATGGTTTCTATGTAACATTCTGGTAGAGAACAAGAACAGAACATTTATATGTCTTTTGTTTTCTTCAGGCATTGCTCACCGTGATATGAAGCCTGAGAACATCCTATGTACCCGCCCAGGACATGTAAGTTGTTCATTCTCTTATACCAGAATGTTCATATGTACATGTTAAATCTTGGAATATGTATATGTATACATAGTGATATTAATAGAATCATAATATAGCAACTTAGAAATGTTTGCTGATGTGTTTTACTCGTAGATGCAAACACAATTTTTCATGTAAATAATAGCACAGAAAAGTGTGTTGCGTGATGACATGTGCAGTAGTTGATGTGAGATGGATATGTTTACAGCTGACACCCGTGAAAATTTGTGACTTTGACCTGGGCAGTGGAGTGATTGTTGACAGTCGACATGCGACTCCGGTCACAACCCCAGAACTGCAGACTCCAGTGAGTAGAACACTCCATCTCATACAGCAGTTATGTGAAGTAGAAACTCCCCCTCGCATATTGTAGTCAGATAAATTATTGCGAGAGAATATTATGTTATTATTTATAATTTAAACACGAATGTCTGTTTTTAAAAGCCAACAAAACCTGAATTGGATGTCATTTAGATTTAGTGAAAGGCATGTCATCATAAAATAATAATTTCTGGTATACCGAGGTTTTTGACTTAAGCATGATGTAAGTTATGATAATGAAGGTACTGTTGTGATTCATGGTTGATAATGTGGATGTGTGTTTTATAGGTCGGGTCAGCAGAATTCATGGCACCAGAAGTTGTGGATGTTTGGCAAGACATGGCGTGGTCCTACGACAAGAAGTGTGACCTCTGGAGTCTCGGCATCATTCTGTAAGCACCTTGCTTCTCTCTCACCACATCGTAACTATTCTCCATTCTCTGGTCATTTAACAGCACACAACAATCTTAATGTTGAAAACGTACTATGGTGGTGTTTCATGTCAAACAAATGGATGTGAGATGGCGGTGATCTTGTCATTTAGCTCTCTGGAGGCTATTGTGTGGTTGTTGTTGCAGTGTTGTTGTTATTGTTGTTACAGGTACATCATGCTGTGTGGCTACCCTCCCTTCTATGTGGACTGTGGTCAGGACTGTGGGTGGAACCATGGCGAGCCCTGCCAGGATTGCCAGGTACGACACGTCATACTAGACTAGATGTGTCCATGTAATACATGTGTACATTCATAGTACATGGAACTTATTACAGTTGAAAAAAAAATTAAATTTGGTTGTGTTCTTTCGATATAAATTAAACGTGTCTTGTGACTACTGCCATGTCAAGTTAATCAGAATGAAACACATTTTACATGATAATTATTTTTGAGTTTAATTGTCTGAATTTAATATTAACATAATAAATTTTACAACTAGATACTTTTTGTATGGAGTTTCCTGCTAGGGTAGCTGTCTTTGTATGGTCTTATATTTATGTGAATTGGTGTGTTCTTGCTCCAGGACCTGCTGTTCGCAAAGATCCAGGGTGGTGTGTTTGATTTCGTGGATGAAGATTGGGCAACCATCTCGGACGAGGCGAAGGATCTGATTCGCCACCTACTGGTGAAAGACCCACACCATCGCTACTCAGCTGCACAAGTGCTGTCACATCCATGGGTGACAAACGAGTCACCGATGACACTGCTGGCAACACCCCGTGTCCTTCAAAGGTACTAATATTGCATTATTTTTAGGTTTTTGTCTTTTAAAACGTTTCTAAATGGTTTTCATATCTTTGTCTTCATAGACATCAATATACAGCGTGTCCTGTGGCTGGGTAAACACCTCCAGAATGCATGTCTTGTGCTATACTGTCCAGATGGTGCCTTTCCAGTACTTGTTCATCACACCACCGTCTCGTCAGTCTTTCTCTAGATAATTTCTAGGTGGTGATTTTCTGATACAAATCAAACTCATTGACACAAGAGTGACCCTTGTTGTGTTACTCATTGACCCAAGAGTGACCCTTGTCATGTTACTCGTTGCAGAAACAACAGCATCAAGGAGCTGCAGAAGTTTGCAGAGAACGCGATGTCGGTGAACCGCATGATCCTGCGTCACATGTCTATCACGGAGGAGCGCGAGTCGTGTCAGTTCTTCCGCGATGACGAGGATCTCGAGGACACGTTCGTGGACCACGAGGAGACCATCTTCCACATGGATTCATCTGACAACGGGTCCGACGGCGAGACAGACCAGGCGCCTATTCTCTGGATGGGTCTGTCGCCTCCTGGCAGCTCCAGTCTCGCACAGCGTCGACGTCGCAAGTCAACGCTCAGGTGCTCGAGCAGCGACGATGACGATCAGTCTAGTCAGTCATCCGTGACGACACGCTTCGCTTCAGCGATGTTCTGATTGGCTGGTGGTGTGTGCGCCGGTGTGGAGTTATTGAACTGAAGTCGCGGCAGCTGGGTCTGCAGCGGTGGCGACTCCTGCCGGCGGCTATGATCTCACGCTCGATTCGACCACATACACAAACGTGCTTGCATCGGATGAAAGTGTGAACATTCTAACGTTGTCTCAGGAATCTTTCAACAGGTTTTTTACAGATGCACGTAGACGAGGTCTGCTTGCACAAGTGGGTGCATGTGTTAGTGTGTGTGCGAGAGTTTGATACGGTTATTTGGTACTTTTTCTAGTTTCATGGAAACTGACAGAGCGCACAGTACTATAGGGGAAATAACTTAAAAATATTTGTGTACTACGCGTGCGGACATTCGTCCTTGAACTTTGTACTTTCAGTTATGCAGCTATTATTATTAGTTTTTATATTGGATAAGGTTAACTGTTGGCGAAACTCCTTGTACTTAAGATTGTGGTCACCGAGGAAGGAGAGTGTGGTGGGTGAGGAGCTTTCTACTTGCTTATTTTGTATCACTGTACGTGTATCTTTGTAAATAAGTAAACAAGGCTGAATCAGCATACAACCTAGTGGCGATCATTTTCACCAGAACGTAAGTTAAAAAACAGCTTCATACCAGCACACAGTATAGTTGTCGTAAGTTAAAACAAAAAACTGTAAATATGCTTATATTTATATATTTTACATACCTGCACTTGCTTACTAAACACTATCTGACGTGTGATATAAACCTGCGATGCTATCAGCATGCTTTTTTGTTTATCATGAACCTATTAGATTGCCACTAGGTTGCAGAGCTCGTGTTTTCTGGAGATTTGAACGTTCATCAAACCAGCAGTCTTTATTGTCACCTGTCAGTCCTTGTGTAGTTGGTGTGATAACATTATTCCTGTAATTAATTTTGCCATTGGCGGAGTATGCCGACAAAGCCTTCTCGTAACTGCTTTATGTTTACCTTCTGTTGTTGTAAGGATACGTGTTGTAAATACTGTGATTAGTTTACCGGAATAGGTGTAATTTGATGATATACAGTTATGAGCAACTGTTGGAGGATGTAAAATAGATTAAAGTAAGCGTTATTGTTCCACCTGGACGACAGTGGCTTCTTTGGTGACAGCATCCCTTTGGATGATGGCCGTGGTGTAAAGGTCGAGGAAGCTGCAGAAAGACTTTGAGATGGTGTCCACCTTGAACATTGTGATGAGATTACCTCAGTTCGACTTGTCAGTGGACGGTCTTGAACAAACAGTTGAACATTTGTTGAAATGTATTAATCAAAGGTGACAGATGTCATGTCACCATTATGCAGTAGTGACATCATCTCCACTTGGAGACTGTACATGGCAGTCGTGGTATTGAATATATGGCCACAGATGTGACATACATAAACTGGCTGACATACCCTTAGCAATCACAATCCCATGACCATTTTTACCGACACCACCTGACATGACTCCTGTCAGAGTGGACTGGGGGGGTGCAGCTGTTGCCCCATCTCGCAGCCGAGTTATGTCACTAAGTTGTAAGTAGTCATGGAGCCCAAGTCGCCCATGTTTGGTGATAAGAAACCTAGTCATTACACAACCTGCTTGCAGGAACACAGCAGCGATTGTCAGCTGCACATTTTGCCAGTTATTTTGTCTTCAGCCAAGTCTTTCCTTCTGGGCCACTTCCTTCCTATTTGCATTCTTGGCAACGCTACAGTTTGTCTAAAAGTGGTGCATATTTCAAGGAAATGGCCAGAATATTTTTGTACGTATTTGTCAACGTATTTGTCATAGATAATTTCCAAATGATTCTCAATTGTATGGCTTGTTTTGGTGCGTGAATGGTTGTGTGAATGTGTGTGCGTGACTTGCAGAAATGAAATGTGTCGTGGTTATTTTAAATATCTTGCTGTTCCGAGGATATTTTAACTGAGTTGTTCACATTTTTATCATTCCATATTTGCTGTCTGCAGTATTATCACAAGTGACATATGTCGCTAACCAAACCAGAGGAATTTGTTGATGTAAATCTTGTGTCTCTTCAGATGGAATTCCTGCTTAATTAACTAAACTTGTCCCATGTGCAAATGATCATCTTAGCAGTTTGTTAGTAGGTTGCGCACAGAGTATTTTTTAAAAAAGAAAACAAAATAAAAATAAAACTGTTCTCACGAACAGACAAAAAATGAATGTTGTTGTCAACTGATTAATTATTCCTGTTACATCGGACTGAATCACACCTCCAGTCAGTCACCACACTTAACCTTACACCAATTTCCCTCGGTCTTTTGTGTTGTCAGTGATCCTTTGGATAAGCATAATCTCGCAATACAATATTAAAAATACCTCTTACAATAAGGTGACTCAGGTCTGATGTGGAGGCCTGGATTCAGACTGAATCATTCCACACGACAGTCACACATCATTTGATAAAGTCTGCACTGAATGTAATTAGCGTCGTTACACAACAGTCTAACCCACCTGGTACCAGATGACTAGTTGCATTGCATCTTTAAAGTACAACGTAGTCATAGTGAATTGATTTTCCATGCGTTTTTAATGTTGCTATTTTGGAGCATTGTAACTGTATAGCCTCTCAGGCACACCAAGCTTCGGTTGCCTCGCTTTATTTATTTCCTTAGACCACTGACGTTTGATTAGTGTTGTTTTTTAAAACATGTTAACATAACCAGCAAAACAACATTATAACACATTTCACACATAATTATTTATAGCAGAAAGGTACGAGAGCCACTTTCTGTTGTTTGCGTGAGTCGTTGCCGTGGAAACAACCATGCAGAATGCTCCCTTCACCTGATTGGTCATGATGGCTGCCATCTAAATTCTGTCCTTTCATATTATATTCCCGTTCAATCCTTCACCACCAGGGCTACTAATTCATGATTTTAAATGAACCAGTACAAAAGATTCCATTGTTGACAACCTCCTGGGTGATGCTTGGAGTTGCCAGTAGAGTGCAGCACTAGGTTGCATTGTCCCATCTATGTGATCACCGTGGGCTGTGTGCGACCAGTTAGTTGGGGCAGTTGTGAGATCTCAAGTCCAACTGCCACCAGGGGGAGCAGCATGTCCTGCAACAAAAGCCCACTGCTGTAATCTCTTTGCTAGGAAGAGAACTAAAATTATTTAATTCTAAGAACATTCTTACAACAGAGAAATAAGCAAATAGAGACTAATAAAATGATTATCACTATAATGATTATAGATAATTATAATAATTATAATATGTAATATATTGTATATCTATTTATATATACCAGCTCAAAACAAACTCTTATGTACCATTAGCACACTACACCGATAAATCTATATTTTTGATGAGATAATTTTTGTTTGCATTACCTCTAGCAGTCACATTATTATAAACCTTAATTAAAAAAAATTATTTGTACATGTTTGCTACAAGTCGAAAAGGTTATATGTAGTTTTCCAAACTGCCGCTGTCAAGAGGTGACCGAAACCAACCTGTGAGGCACACTCAATGAGACTGCGATCGTTCTCGTAGCTGTCCACGTACATACGGATCGTTGCTCCAGAGCTTCCCGTGCCACTGAGACGAAACACAAGCCGTGACCCATCCTCAAATATCACCCGAATACCCTACAACAAATGACACATGTCACAACATATCCCTTGGTTGTCAATGACAACATTTACCAAACACTAGTTACTATTGGCACTACCCGGGTACTATTTTTTAGGTTTTATATCGGGGTTATTTTCTTTAAAAAGTTCACTTGTTCAATACGAATATCAATGGCATATTAACAGCACCTTACTGAATACCATACCATGGACTATTATTGTATAACTGCTGCAACACAGTTATAGGCACATGGAATGGTTCCCCCAGTGAATCCCTTTGTGCAACTTGTGGTACTCAACAAGGAAACATTTTCTCGCCATATACCTTGTTATCAATCAACTGTTACTAGACTTAACTGACATCACAACAGGTTACACGTTGTTCTGTTCTATGGTTTATGTCAACAATATTACCCTGTTCTCTACAAATGTTCAAATTCTACAAAACCTAATTGATATGTGTTGCATACAGGAAAAGATGGTGATTGAAAAATGTCCCATGTACCAAAAACCAAAATGGAAGTTTGAAGACTTGATTACGTAACAAAGAATCACTTTACATACTCGTTAACATGTTTAATCATGATGGTAATAATATCAGCCATGTGAACAATAGATTAATAACATGTAGACAATCATTTTATGGACTTCTAGTCACCCCATTTTGTTATATCCAGTAGCTATTCCTGAGGTTCACATGTATCTTTTTATAAGGGTCTGAAATTTGGCTTAGAATGAACAAGCAGCTCCACTACCCAAATGCAAACAATGGAATCTGTGCAAGGTAAATTAATCATAATTCAGCTCCACACAAAACGCTAACCATCAATAAGGTACAGGATATCATAAATTGAAAGTTCTGCACATTGACTGATGGTCATATCCACAGGACTGGATCATATGCATAAGACTGGGTCATATCTGTAGGAGAGTCACCCACAATATAAGCTTTTTATAATCACTCCAGACCTGATGGTCTTATCGACTTGATTTGACACCATTTTAATTTATTCACAGATAATTTTAATAAGCCATATTCATATGAACATGTTTTAGCCCATTTCCTAGCCACTGTGCTTAAATAATTTTTTTCTTCCTACATCAGTTATAACTAGTCATTTTAGTGTGTATCATGTTTTGCTAGCCTATGGGGATGTATGTATTTTATTGCTTCTTCTCTTGTAATGTACTGGGTAGGTTGAATAAACTACTACCGGTAGTACTAATAAAAATGACATTCAAAATTAGTTGGTACATGTAGTTGGTACTTGAATTAAACCCCTTTTTGAGGCAGCAAACAAAATCAAATTGGAAACTTAAAAAATTACTGGCATTTCATTAAATGCCATGAAGCATGAAGTAAAGTATGGTCCGTCTACCAACAGAGATCATGAGTGAAACTAGTCACCCCATCTACAGGGGCACAGAGACACTAGAACCTGAGAATGGCTAGGTACTGTCCACAGGTGAGTGCTACTCAATGGTGCTACTCGAGTACACTTGGCGCCACCTGGTAGCTACTGTTATTACTACTTTTTTGTTCACATAATTTCTAGTCATGTATGGCCTTGGTTCTAAACGAGGTTGCTATTGTAATCTCTAAAACATGCTGCACAAATTAATGCACAAACTGAGAGACTAGAATATCGACACTGCGACGTAGGATTTTGTATGTTGATCTACACCCACACACAGATATACACTAATCACCACTCACCTGTTTCTTGGAGATGCTGCCATCTATTGGATCTGTGTACTCGAAGTTGTCAGCTTTAGCAACGACGTACTCTTTGTTTCCCTGTGTAAATGTCTTGCCAATGAGAGAGCCATCATTCAAAAGAACTTCAAGATTCTCCATCATCTGATTGGCTGGGGCTGTCTCCACATTCTCGTAGTCATATCTGTGACAACACACTCAGTTACTTGTCACAATACTTTACAGTCTCTCCCGCCCTCTCTCCGTCTGCCCGTCCTCTCTCTCTCTCTGTCTCTCCCTCTCTCTGTTTCTCCCTCTCTCTGTCTCTCTGCCCATGTTACATATATTAAAAGTTTCAAACCATTTTTGATCTCTAACATATATAAAACATACCTAACAAAACACACTACAATTGTGCTGATGTCTTAGTACCTATTACATGTTGCAGTTTAACATAAACTATAGATCTATGAGAAATATCAGCCATTTAGAAGAACACTAACAGTAACATTGTGTCTCACAGTTACACGTTACATCGCTGGTTGACCTCAAAGTGTATTTCGCTGTCAGGGCGGATGGTCGACATCACCTGGTGAAGAAGTTGCGGCCAAAGTTGAACCAGTGTTTCTTCATCAGGTCCTCCACACTCTGTCTGCGCATGGCAATGATGGACAGCCACGCCAGCACAGCCCACATGCCATCCTTCTCTCTAAAACACACACGCAACATTGAGCAGGGCCCACATGCCATCCTTCTCTCTAAAACACACACGCAACATTGAGCAGGGCCCACATGCCATCCTTCTCTCTAAAACACACGCAACATTGAGCAGGGCCCACATGCCATCCTTCTCTCTAAAACACACACGCAACATTGAGCAGGGCCCACATGCCATCCTTCTCTCTAAAACACACACGCAACACTGAGCAGGGCCCACATGCCATCCTTCTCTCTAAAACACACACGCAACACTGAGCAGGTCCCACATGCCGTCATTCTCTCTAAAACACACACACAACATTGAGCAGGGCCCACATGCCGTCCTTCTCTCTAAAACACACACGCAACATTGAACAGGTCCCACATGCCATCCTTCTCTCTAAAACACACACACAACATTGAACAGGTCCCACATGCCGTCCTTCTCACTAATATAAACACACAACATTGAGCAGGGCCCACATGCCATCATTCTCTCTAAAATACACACACAACATTGAGCAGGGCCCACATGCCGTCCTTCTCTCTAAAATACACACACAACATTGAGCAGGGCCCACATGCCATCCTTCTCTCTAAAATACACACACAACACTGATCATGGCCCACATGCCGTCCTTCTCTCTAAAACACACACACAACATTGAGCAGGGCCCACATGCCGTCCTTCTCTCTAAAACACACACACAACATTGAGCAGGGCCCACATGTCATTCTTCTCTCTAAAACACACACGCAACATTGATCAGGGCCCACATGCCGTCCTTCTCTCTAAAACACACACGCAACATTGATCAGGGCCCACATGCCATCCTTCTCTCTAAAACACACACGCACCATTGATCAGGGCCCACATGCCGTCCTTCTCTCTAAAGCACACATGCAACACTGAGCAGGGCCCACATGCCATTCTTCTCTCTAAAACACACACGCAACACTGAGCAGGGCCCACATGCTGGGTAGCATACCGGATATGGTCGGAGCCAGTCCCAAAGCTCTCCTCCCCACACAGAGAGATGCGTCCAGCATCCATGAGGTTGCCAAAGAACTTCCACCCGGTTGGCACCTCAAACATCTCCATCTTCTTCTCTACCGCCACTCTAAACACATGACTCGTTGAGTCAGTCTAAACAACACATGACATATCGAATTATTCTAAACAATACTTGTCTCATCGAGTCATTCTAAACAACACATGACTTGATTCATTCTAAACAACACGACTCATTGAGTCACTCTAAACAACACGACTTATAAAATCATTCTAAACAATGCATGACTCTTCAAGTCATTCTAACCAACACATGACTCATTGAGTCATTCTAACTAACACATGACTCATTGAGTCGTGAACTTTAACAACACATAACTCTTTGATTTGTTCTAAACAACACATGACTCGTCAAGTCACTCTAAACAACATATGACTTATCGAGCCATTCTAAACAACACATGACTCATGGAATCTGGTGTTACATCACTAATGTAACATTACATTTGATTTTATTATATGCTACAGCTGTAGTCGAGATTAAAAAACTTCATGAAAAAAGAAGCATTCTCTGTATCCCATAATACTTTTCTGTACCACTGTACAAATGACTAGCGTTAATATAAAAAATCCCACTGAACATTCTGTCCAAACCACTACCTCTATACTACAATATCAGTTTGTTTGCCTGTCATAGAACATGTATGCATGCAATGTTAGGGTGTATGACACCGTGACGAACCTGTCAACAGCACCACTGGTCGGCATGCTGCGAGCGAACCCTTTGACACCTGTCCTCTGGAAGTATGGGATACACTCGAGGTTGGCAGCCAGCACAGCGAGGGAGTCACAGGGAGACACAAAGAACCCATTCTTCCCCAGGATCATGTTGCGGTCCTGAAAGTGACAGTCATTATGACTGACATGACTAGCACCACATGCAACTGTCCGGAGTAACTGTATGTAGCAGTGTAGGGACCACTCTGTCTCATCTCACATCTCCATCACAACACCATTCTCAATAACTATTTTATCTTCAACACCTACCCATCTCCAACACCTACCCATCTCCAACACCTACCCATCTCCAACACCTACCCGTCTCCAACACCTACTTTATCTCTAATACCTATCCCATCTCCAACACCTATCCGATCTGCAGTAATTACTCCATCTTGATCACCTACCCCATCTCCAACATATATCCCATCTCCAACACCTACCTTATCTCTAACCCCTATCCCATCTGCAATACTTACTCCATCTTGATCCCCTATCCCACCTCCAACACCTACCCCATCTTGTTCACCTACCCACCTCCAATACCTACCCAATCTTGTTCACCTACCCACCTCCAATACCTACCCAATCTTGATCACCTACCTTATCCCCAATACCTACCCCATCTGCAATAACACATACCCCATCTCCAACACCTACCCCATCTCCAACACCTATCCCATCTCTAACACCAACCCATCTTGGTTAACTACCCCTTTTCCAACACCAATCACATCTGCAACACCACCCCATCTCCAAAACCTACCCCGTCTTCAACACCTAATCCCATAACCAACACCTACCCCATCTTCAACACATACCCATATATAACACTTACCCCATCTTCAACACCTACCCCATCTTCAACACCTACCCCTTCAACATGTACCCCATCTTCAACACCTACCCATCTTCAACATCTACCACCCCAATACTTACCCCGTCTCCATCGAATGCTGCCCCCAGGTCGTATTCGCCTGTATTCATCAATTCCACCAGTTCCTTCGCATACGTCAGGTTGGGATCAGGATGGCCACCGCCAAAGTCTTCCAGAGTGTCACATTTCACTGCATTATTTTCTGGCATCCCAAGTTCAGTGCAGAATATCTTCCTCACATATGGGCCCATGACTGCAAATATGCAACTGCAACTCTTATTACAGAAATAATTAAACAGTGTCTAATTCCTCAGAGATTCAATCTCAAACTAGCATGTCGTGAACGGAGACTTGCCGTAATTATTTGTTACTGTATCGGTAGTTGTTGTTACAAATTTGCATGCATATAAACTAGGACCAAACAAATGTAACTGTAATAAATGTATGCACAAAGTCAATGTTGGCCTGTCCATACTGATATGTTGATATGAAATGCTAAGGTTGAGAAAGAATAAATTTCAGGTGAACAGGACATATGAGACAAACCTCCATGGAGGGAGTTGACAGTGATGTTGAACTTGGGCCGACCGTCGTCTCCCTTCAGTAAGGCTGCGATCTTTGGGAAGTCAAAGATCTCCTTCATCAACTCCATGTAATCCTGTCAAACATGCTTATAACTGTCAAAGATCTTCATCAACTCTCTGTTATCTTATCAATCGCACCCACAACTGTTAAAGATCTCCTACATCAACTCCATCTAATCCTATCAGACCTACGTATGCACAATTTTGCACATGCATGCATGCACGCACGCAGGCACGCATGCACAGACACACACACACAGACACAGACACAGACACAGACACAGACACAGACACAGACACAGACACAGACACAGACACAGACACAGACACACACACACACACACACACACACACACACACACACACACACACACACACACACACACACACACACACACACACACACACACACACACACACACACACACACACACACACACACACACACACACACACACACACACACACACACACACACACACACACACACACACACACACACACACACACACCACACACACACACACACACACACACACACACACACACACACACACACACACACACACACACACACACACACACACACACACACACACACACACACACACACACACACACACACACACACACACACACACACACACACACACACACAATTGTAGGCATATTTATTGATGAGAATATTCATGCATATGTATTTAAATGTAAGTGCATATACTGTATGAACATTGGCAATATTACAGTGTGGAGTATGGTCCTTAAACCTGCCCATAGTAGTTTACAACTGACCTGTCTATTGTGACCAATTGCTTATTAACAACATCACAACATCTAAATGGATCTGAACTAGTGAACTAAGTTTGAGGAGGTGTAACAAATGCGTTTCTATACCTGCACAGAGTCAATGACCTCTACGGTGAAGGTTCCAATATCTGTCGTGAAGTTAGTGAGACCTGTTACTGCCAGGTCGACTTTGAGGTTTGGACAGATCCGATATTCAGTGATGGACTTGGTCAACTCATAAATCTTGTTGGTGACACCCTCAGGTGCAGGACCTTGGGACACAGACACAGTCAGTCAAGAGTTGTCATTTCTTTTAGTATATCAGTAACTTATACTGATACAACTGTACCCCTTTATTGATATGTAATGTTGATTTTTTTAACATAATGATGATCTATACATGCAAAACTACATGTTAGTGTAATATAATTAAATATTCAATGATACAGATTTATTATAATAATTATTATTAATAAATATGGAATTCATATAAAGTATGCTTATTTCATATTGTGGACTATCTTCTGCTTACATAAGAGTGTCCCTCACACCAGAAGAGATGAGGGTGTCCCTCACCCCAGCTGCCCAGCAGAGATGAGGGTGTCCCTCGCCTCAGCTGAGATTAGGGTGTCTCTTACCCCAGCAGAGATGAGGGTATCCCTCATGGCCTCACCCCAGCAGGGATGAGGGTGTCCGTCACCTCAGTTGAGATCAGGGTGTCCTTCGAGTAGATTTGTGGTTTCAATATAGACTGTAATGTTCTAAATTGTGGCAGTTAATAAATAATTTTAAATTAATATAAGTAAAATTCCCCTTCATACTTGGATATTGCCCTAGAGCCAGAGTACCACGCTAGAGCTGGTATACTAGAATTGGAGCACTGCTCTATAGTTAAGTGCTGCACTAGAATTGGAGCACAGCATTACAGCTGTAGTGCATTCATGATTAAAGCTGGAGTACTGCACTGGCACTGAAGTATTGCATTACAGCTTCAATATGGCAAATTTTGCAATAAAGCTGGTGGAAGATGCCAGCAGATCTGAAGAAACGGCACTACAGACTGAGTACTGAGAAAAAAGAACTGCACTAGAGTACTGCAGCAGAACACATAATATTGCAGTCTACAGAACTAGACTACTGCACTAGAGTTGGAACACTGCACTAGGACTGGAGTATGGTATTAGATCGAGCTGGAGTACAGTACTATAGAGCTGGAATACTGCACTAGAGCTGGAGTATGGTACTAGAGTTGGACTACTGCAGTCTAACTAGAATACTACACTTGAGTTGGAGCACGGCACTATAGAGCTGTAGATTACTGCACTACAGCTGGAGCAGTTGAACTGGAACACTGCACTATACCTCAAGTAGAGCACTGACCTCCATTGGCTGTGTTGAACTTGATTCCGAAGTCACCATTGATGCCACCAGGGTTGTGTGAGGCAGTCAGGATGATAGCCCCGTCTGTGGTGTACTTCCTGATGAGACATGACACAGCAGGTGTTGACAGGATCCCATCTTGTCCCACTATCACCTTCGCCACCTACGCACACACTGCCTCCTTACAGTCCACGCATCATCTAACACTTTGTATCATAGGTCTGTCAGTTACCACATTTGGCCACATTATTGCCCAAGGATGAATAGGTCGACATTTTTTTTTTAAATGGGGGATGGGCAGCTATGATATGGATTCGCAGTACCCCTCAAATAAAAGACATAAATGGACCTGGAGCCTGACTGCTCAGCCATGAGCAGTGATTAATTTTCTCCCTTTTGACCAGAGACTGGGCAGGTTTCACAGAACCTGTACCTACAATTTTAAGGAGTACATATTGCAGCATCAGTAATGATTGTGAAGTCATGGATCTCTAAACATTTAATAAAAATGCTGATAGCGTTGAGAATAATTTTACCAACAAGACATATAATGAAAATTTACTAAAATGAGATCCTAATGTTCTGAATCAAAGTAGGTAGTCATGATACAAATTTGTTAAACCTATACCCACCACCGTGTCGTAGTTTACTAGTTTATCAAGCTATACATTGCCAATGACAGCAAGACATGACAAATTGTAATTCATCAATTATTTGGATGTAAGGATGTTATAAAAGAATATATTAAATACTACGTATACAGCATTGACATTTTGTACTTGCAAACAGTTGATAATATTAGATCATGGCCGTTGTGACAGTTCTGTAGACAACATCAAAATATACCACAAAATGCTGTGATAATGCAAGCGAGTATTTTAGTAGCAGCGTAATATTCAACCAAATATCATCCGTTACTGGTTAGACATCAATAAAACATTATTATTATAATATATATATATATATATTATATATATAATAAATATATATATATATATATATATATAATAATAAAAGAAATTTATTAAAAAATATGACAATAACATTATAGTATATAAAATGAATTAAAACAATTTACCATTTTATTTGTTTAAAAAAATGTCTGATGAGAAACCAGAAATTCGTATGATATGGCCTAGCTAGGATCGCCTAGCCCTGGCCCAGACAGACTACGATTAAGGTCATGGACATGGGCATGGGTCGGCCTTGCCCTTGTCAAAGCATAAAGTGGGAGTGGTCTTGCAACAGCCAATGACAATACCAATGGACGTTTGTTGTTGTTTTAAGAACTCACCCCGTACGCTGCGCACATTTCTATTATCTTCGCAGCAACTTCTTTGACAAAAAACCTTCCGTCTCCACCAACAACCAAGGTACATCCTTTCACAGAGTCGCCCAACGCACCGAGGATAGCAGCGACAAAGTTTTCAACGTAGTTCGTTTGCATAAATACTTTTGTAGATTTTCTTAAACCGCTTGTTCCGGGCTTTTGACCGTCAAACGGTTTTGTTTCTACGACAGTTGATGTCATCTTTTTATCTGGGACTATGATCGCTGAACGTTTATGATTATCTACTGACAGCCCGCTAGCCTTTGCCCTGTCAAATTATACAAATCGCGTCGGTCAAGGACAAATCTGCCGGTGAAGTGCGCTGGTAAAGTTAGCCTCGGTTACCCAGGCGCAGTGAGGAGGCTGCCAGTTAGCCTAGGTTACTACATCTCGGCGAGCTAAGCCACCGTCGCAGTCCCAAATTTCATTTTTTTCATGTTTTACTTTTTATTTTGTGTGTGTGTGTATATAAAATATATATATATATATATATATATATATATATATATATATATAATATATATATATATATATATATATATATATATACAGTTAGCGATAGATAGATAGATAGATAGATAGATAGATAGATAGATAGATAGATAGATAGATAGATAGATAGATAGATAGATAGATAGATAGATAGATAGATAGATAGATAGATAGATAGATAGATAGATAGATAGATACAGTTTATAACTTAATTTCGTTATCGAACGCATTAAGAACACCTGTTATAATTTTAATTAAAGTTGACTTTTGGGTTGTAAAGAGCGTCAGAATAAGTTATTTCGTTGTACTACAAACACTACTAGTCACCACAGAAATTCGTGATCAAGATAACACCGTAGAACGGAGAGAGGAATTCTACACCTAGCTATATATACGATATTGAACAGAGTACCATCATGGGAGGTGGAAGCAGCACTATGAGATATGAAAAATATGGATAGCAACAGGCAATTAACGACCATATAAACACTGAGACGTTGAACGCCGGAGAAGATATCATCTCGAAGACACTTGCTATAAACTGTATACACTAAATGCTTTTCAGGAAGGCGAATACCCACAACGTGGAATATCGCTAAGATGGTGATAATCTTCAAGAAGGAAAATAAGATAGACCTCAAGAATTACAGACTGACATGTCTATAATTATACTATCAAACATCTATAAATTAAGTATTCACGAAAGTACTAATGAAAAGATTGGAGAAGACACTCGACGAAAACCAGCCACGAGAGCAAGCTGGATTCAAAAGCAGCTAGGTACTCAACGACAGACCACACCCATGTCATAAACCAACTGAAGGAGAAGTGCAGGGAATATATCCCACTCTGCATCGCATTTGTTGATATAAGAAAGCCTTCGACGCATTGCAAACGCAAGCAGTACTGACCTCGCTTCAAGAACAGCGAACTCCTGAAAGAAATCTACACCAACAGCTCGATGAGAGTCCACCTACACAAAAAAGCAACAAGATCAACACCAGGAGAGGAGTACGACAGGAAGATATACCATATCGTCCAAGTTGTTTACGGCAGCACTCGAAAGCACTCGACTGACTTGGGAAACCAGAGACTTGAAGATAGACGGCGAATATCTTAGTCATCTTCGCTTCGCCGACGACATACTCATATGCGCTAATACACCACATGAACTATAGCAAATGCTACAGGAATTAGCTGATGGAAGTGAAAATCAGGGTCTGAAGATGATCAAATCAAAGACAAAGGTGATGATAGAAAACGATCGACACACAAATATATATGTTAGCAACACTTAGATCTACAACGTAGAAAGCTACATCTACCTGGGACAGAGATACAGCACCAAGATACAAATGAGATTCAAAGAAGAATCACGGCCAGGTGGACAGCATTCGACAAGCACCACAACATCTTCAACATGCTTGGAACAAAGAACAAGCTAGCAGCCGCACAAACAAAGATGGAAAGGAGTGTGTTAAACATTACATACTGGGACAGAAAAACTAACATCTGTACAAGAGAAAAGACAAAGGTCACAGACTTGATTAAACATGTCAGAAGACGGAAGTGGACCTGGCAGGGCACGTCAGCAGGATACGAGATAACCGATGGATACTGCGTATCACCACCTGGAAAGCATACGAAAGGAAAAGACCTAGAGGAAGGCCGACGAGACGACGGAAAGACGAACTAGACGACTACTGGAAGGGTACCATCTGGCAGAGGATAGCGCAAGACAGGCAGATGTGGAAGCAGCATTCTGAGGCCTTCGCCCGGCCACTGGACACTGTGGCTGCACAATGATGATAATGATGATAATGATGAATCCCTTCATGCAATTATATATTTAACAGAACGTATCCGGAACACCCAGCATTTTCTTTTTCAACGCCTTAACGTTTTTGAAATAACATATGCGTATATAGTAACTAAAGCCCTGTGGCTGCGGGCTGGATTTTTTTTATTTGTTGCAGACTGGTTTGAAGGGGCATGAAAACTATAATCAAAAGACAGACAGGCCACAGCAAAAGACGCCTGTTTGTTGCTAATTGCATATGGGTCCACCTTGGTCACAGGTGACAATTTACTAGTTAATTTTAGCTTCTCTTGTATACTGTCATGGTGAATTAGCAGTGTCTTTCAATATAATAATTTATATCTGAGTAAAAAAATTGTTAATTTAATTTCAAATAATTAACTGGTTACAAAAGACAGGTGAATATAAAATACAACTTGCCATTCATTTTATTTCACATGCCCAACTGGGCTGTCCCGCTGACTGAACTGTGTGTGTGTGTGTGTGTGCGTGCGTGCGTGCGTGCGTGCGTGCGTGCGCGTGCGTGCGTGCCTGCGTGCGTGCCTGCGTGCGTGCGTGCGTGCGTGCGTGCATGCGTGTGTGTGTTTACATGTGATGTAGTAGGACAAAAAGATCCATCTAAATTATTTATTTTCAATCATTCCATGTTATCTGTTCAAACTGTTGTGGTCTGCTGGCTAACTGTTGACAGATTACCGTGGGGACAGTTGCGGTCAAGTTACTGCGGAGAGGGGCGGGCTGCAGGCCAAGTTACTGCGGGTGGGGCGGGCTGCGGGCCAGGATGTGGCCAAGTTTGCGGTGCGGGCTGGTTTGCGGGCCAATTCACTGCGGTGCGGGGAGGGCTGCGGGCCAGGATGTGACACAATATGTGAGGCGGGGTGGGCTGCGGGCTGCGGGCTGCGGCCTGCGGCCTGCGGGCTGCGGGCTGCGGCCTGCGGGCTGCGGCCTGCGGGCTGCGGCCTGCGGGCTGCGGCCTGCGGGCTGCGGCCTGCGGCCTGCGGGCTGCGGCCTGCGGGCTGCGGCCTGCGGGCTGCGGGCTGCGGGCTGCGGGCTGCGGCCTGCGGGCTGCGGGCTGCGGGCTGACTTGTAATAATTAAGCGTGGCAAATGCTACAGGTATTAGCTGATGGAAGTGAAAATCAGGGTCTGAAGATGAACAAATCAAAGACAAAGGTTATGACAGAAAACGACACACCAATTATGTTAACAACACTTAGATCGAGAACGTTGAAAGCTACATCTACCTGGGACAGAGATACAGCACCAGAGACAAAAATCAAGACAAGGAGATTCAAAGAAGATTGCTGACAGATTACAGTGGGGAGAGTTGCGGTCAAGGTACTGCGGAGAAGGCTGCAGGCCAAGTTACTGCGGGTGGGGCGGGCTGCGCGGGCCAGGATGTGGCAAAGTTTGCGGTGCGGGCTGGTTTGCGGACCGAGTCACTGCGGTGCGGGGAGGGCTGCGGGCCAGGATGTGGCACAATATGCGAGGCGGGGTGGGCTGCGGGTTGACTTGTAATAATTATGCGTGGCGGGCTCAGATTTCCAGCCCGTGTAGGGCTTTAAATTGCCTACCCCGTTTGCGGCGCACATCTTGATTATTTTCAGCGCAGCTTCGGCGCAGTAGAACCGACCGTCGCCGCCGACAACTAAAGTGCTCCTCTTTAGGTGGCCACCCATCGCATGCAGCGTAGCTGATATAAAGTTCTCGGTATATTGTTCTTCCATAAACTCCATTGCTGTCTTTCTCAGTCCACTGGTCCCCGGTTTCTGCCCATCGATGGGTTGCGTTTGGACAATTTCTGGATTGACTTCGGGCCCTGGCGGAGTGAAACAGGTGCATCTTGACGTGGCGTGGTTGACCCCGGCCGCGCACTGCATGCCGCCGATGACAGATAAATAAAGCTGTTTCATCTCAAACCGTTGTCCTCGTACTAGTTGTATTTTTAACATAGCAACAATCATTTCTGTGTGATTATCTACGCATTGTACACATAACATTCCTTAAGTTTTTATGTACTTGATAAACACAAAGAAAACATTTTGTTACGTTACGAAACAAATGCACAACTACGTTACCATAGCATCGGTTGTATTAATATGTTACGTAGTCGCAAAATAAACATAGGTGATTTGTTTTGCATTCAAATGTTATGTACACGGCTTGGCGCCGTAGAAAGAAAAGTCTAACTGAGGTAGGACGGACCAGGCGAACAAGAGTGAGATGTCTAAAGCGCTCTGGGCGGTCTTTTGGAATGACTGGCTGGATACCGTGCAGTATATGAGAACTTACGCACTTCCCGACCTCTTTCGTTCCTACATGTCTCACAAATATGTGTTTCCGTTGATTAAATTGACAACGGAAAGCCGTTATAGTCTAGACGTATGCATAGGCCTGTTATAATTGATAATGTAATAAAACATCTGATAATGTAATAACTGCCTGATAATGCAATAACTGCCTGGTAATGTAATAAAATCGCTTGATGAAGTAATAGACTTGCTGCCAGATAATGTAATATTTTTTGGGCAGGTAATGTAATAAAGTGTTCCTGTAATGATTGTAATAACGTTTGCCCGAGAATGTAATAAAGTACATATTTCACGTACGGCTTAGACGAAATAGACCAAAGAACAACATGCAAGAACTCGACATGAAATCCACGAAAACGACTATTTCGCAATACTGCAATGCTTGCTAGTGGGATAAAAGTAGTCGTTTTAGATTAAATCCAATGTGCTGATTCCAGATATGAAGTTAGATTTGTCCAGGCAGGTTCCCGGCCTTCGTAACACTAGCGACGGTTGCGTGAGCAAGCGTAAGGACAGCGCGTCCAGATGAACCATGCGTGTCCAGTTTAAAGCTGTTTGTGTTGCTTGTGTCAACATCAGTGTCGTCTTGTTTGGTCAGCGGGCAGGTGAGCACAGTGCAGTGACGCGGGCGAGGATTATGTAGTTACTGCAGTAGTTGTGTTTCGGCCATACGTAGGCCCTATTATAGAGTAGACATGGGCAAAGCGCACCCCTTTTGAGGCTAACAAGTTTTGACCTATTTATTTTCGTCCTATGGGAAAATGGTTAACATAGCTACATGTATTATATTTTAGCGAAAATTTAATTTTAATGAGAGCCCACGACATCAAATTTCGTCATGTGGGGCAAACGCACCCCCGGGTGCACTTTGCCCCACATGACGAAATTTGTGACGAATAGTTTAGTTTACTTATATAACAATACTATATATAATTATATATAATAATTACAGATGTATATATTTGTTCGTCGGTAATAACGCCACTTAATTGTCGTGTAAGAAATTGGGTTTCTAGTTAATAATGCTGGGAGCCGGTTTGTTCCACAGTAGTGGGCCGTTTTACACTTTGTGTTCGATACAACGACCCCTGGTGACAACAATATAAGTTTTGTGATAATTTGTTTTCAAGAACTTTCATCATCAAATCAATCATCCACAATGTCTTGTTTTGTCTGTCAAATCTTTAACGGAAAACATTATTTGGTTCATTATAAGTGCACTGTTTTGTGGGCCGTCTTACTCCAACTTCAATTATTCAGAATCGCAATTGTGGCAGGTATAGTAGTGACCGCCAGTGGTACAATCCTCGTGTGCTGCTACAATCTTGACACTGTCCATTTCTCCCTGGCTGGGCGGGCGGGCGGGCGGGCGGGCGGGCGGCGGGCGGGCGGGCGGGCGGGCGGGCGGGCGGGCGGGCGAGGCGGGCGGGACGTTTCGGGCGGGCGGCGGGCGGGCGGGCGGGCGGGGAGGCGGGGGCGGACGGACGGACGGACGGACGGACGGACGGACGGACGGACGGACGGACGGACGGACGGACGGACGGACGGACGGACGGACGGACGGACGGACGGACGGACGGACGGACGGACGGACGACGGACGGACGGACGGACGGACGGACGGACGGACGGACGGACGGACGGACGGACGGACGGACGGACGGACGGACGGACGGACGGACGGACGGACGGACGGACGGACGGACGGACGGACGGACGGACGGACGGACGGACGGACTGACGGACGGACGGACGGACGGACGGACGGACGGACGGACGGACGGACGGACGGACGGACGGACGGACGGACGGACGGACGGACGGACGGACGGACGGACGGACGGACGGACGGACGGACGGACGGACGGACGGACAGTGTTTTATATTACCTACTACGGACGGACAGTGTTTTATATTACCTACTACGGACGGGCAGTGTTTTATATTGCCTACTACGGACGGGCAGTGTTTTATATTGCCTACTACGGGCGGGCAGTGTTTCATATTGCCTACAACGGACGGGCAGTGTTTTAAATTACCTATTACGGACGGGCAGTGTTTTATATTACCTACTACGGACGGGCAGTGTTTTATATTGCCTACTACGGACGGGCAGTGTTTTACATTACCTACGACGGGCGGGCAGTGTTTTATATTACCTACTACGGACGGGCAGTGTTTTACATGACCTACTATGGACGGGCAGTGTTTTATATTACCTACTACGGACGGGCAGTGTTTTATATTACCTACTACGGACGGGCAGTGTTTTATATTACCTACTACGGACGGGCAGTGTTTTATATTACTTACTACGGACGGGCAGTGTTTTATAATACTTACTACGGACGGGCAGTGTTTTACATTACCTACTACGGACGGGCAGTGTTTTATATTGCCTACTACGGACGGGCAGTGTTTTATATTACCTACAACGGACGGGCAGTGTTTTATATTGCCTACTACGGACGGGCAGTGTTTTATATTACCTACTACGGACGGGCAGTGTTTTATATTACCTACTACGGGCAGGCAGTGTTTTATATTACTTACTACGGACGGGCAGTGTTTTATATTACCTACTACGAACGGGCAGTGTTTTACATGACCTACTACGGACGGGCAGTGTTTTACATTACCTACTACGGACGGGAAGTGTTTTACATTACCTACTACGGACGGGCAGTGTTTTATATTACATACTACGGACGGGCGGTGTTTTACATTACCTACGACGGGCGGGCAGTGTTTTATATTACCTACTACGGACGGGCAGTGTTTTATATTACCTACTACGGACGGGCAGTGTTTTATATTACCTACTACGGACGGGCAGTGTTTTATATTACCTACTACGGACGGGCAGTGTTTTATATTACCTACTACGGACGGGCAGTGTTTTATATTACTTACTACGGACGGGCAGTGTTTTATATTACCTACTACGGACGGGCAGTGTTTTATATTACTTACTACGGACGGGCAGTATTTTATATTACCTACTATGGACGGGCAATGTTTTATATTACTTACTACGGACGGGCAGTGTTTTATATTACCTACTATGGACGGGCAATGTTTTATATTACTTACTACGGACGGGCAGTGTTTTATATTACCTACTACGGACGGGCAGTGTTTTATATTACTTACTACGGACGGGCAATGTTTTATATTACTTACTACGGACGGGCAATGTTTTATATTACTTACTATGGACGGGCAATGTTTTATATTACTTACTACGGACGGGCAGTGTTTTATATTACCTACTACGGACGGGCAGTGTTTTATATTACCTACTTCGGACGGGCAGTGTTTTATATTACCTACTACGAACGGGCAGTATTTTATATTACCTACTACGGACGGGCAGTGTTTTATATTACCTACTACGGACGGGCAATGTTTTATATTACTTACTACGGACGGGCAATGTTTTATATTACTTACTACGGACGGGCAATGTTTTATATTACTTACTATGGACGGGCAATGTTTTATATTACTTACTACGGACGGGCAGTGTTTTATATTACTTACTACGGACGGGCAGTATTTTATATTACTTACTACGGACGGGCAGTGTTTTATATTACCTACTACGAACGGGCAGTATTTTATATTACTTACTACGGACGGGCACTGTTTTATATTACCTACTACGGACGGGCAGTGTTTTATATTACCTACTACGGACGGGCAGTGTTTTATATTACCTACTACGGACGGGCAGTGTTTCATATTACCTACTACGGGCGGGCACTGTTTCATATTTCCTACTACGGGCGGGCAGTGTTTTATATTACCTACTACGGACGGGCAGTGTTTTATATTACCTACTACGGACGGGCAGTGTTTCATATTACCTACTAACTACGGATGGGCAGTGTTTCATATTACCTACTACGGACGGGCAGTGTTTCATATTACCTACTACGGGCGGGCACTGTTTCATATTCCTACTACGGACGGGCAGTGTTTATATTACCTACTACGGACGGGCAGTGTTTCATATTACCTACTACGGACGGGCACTGTTTCATATTTCCTACTACGGACGGGCAGTGTTTTATATTACCTACTACGGACGGGCAGTGTTTTATATTACCTACTACTCACGGGCAGTGTTTCATATTACCTACTACGGGCGGGCAGTGTTTCATATTACCTACTACTCACGGGCAGTGTTTTATATTACCTACTACGGGCGGGCACTGTTTCATATTACCTACTACGGGCGGGCAGTGTTTTATATTACCTACTACGGACGGGCAGTGTTTTATATTACCTACTACTCACGGGCAGTGTTTCATATTACCTACTACGCACGGGCAGTGTTTCATATTACCTACTACGCACGGGCAGTGTTTCATATTACCTACTACGGGCGGGCAGTGTTTTATATTACCTACTACTCACGGGCAGTGTTTCATATTACCTACTACGCACGGGCAGTGTTTCATATTACCTACTACGCACGGGCAGTGTTTCATATTACCTACTATGGACGGGCAGTGTTTTATATTACCTACTACGACGGGCAGTGTTTCATATTACCTACTACGCACGGGCAGTGTTTCATATTACCTACTACGCACGGGCAGTGTTTCATATTACCTACTACTCACGGGCAGTGTTTTATATTACCTACTACGGGCGGGCAGTGTTTTATATTACCTACTACTAACGGGCAGTGTTTCATATTACCTACTATGGACGGGCAGTGTTTCATATTACCTACTACTCACGGGCAGTGTTTCATATTACCTACTATGGACGGGCAGTGTTTTATATTACCTACTACGGGCGGGCAGTGTTTCATATTACCTACTACTCACGGGCAGTGTTTCATATTACCTACTATGGACGGGCAGTGTTTTATATTACCTACTACGCACGGGCAGTGTTTCATATTACCTACTACGCACGGGCAGTGTTTCATATTACCTACTATGGACGGGCAATGTTTTATATTACCTACTACGGACGGGCAGTGTTTTATATTACCTACTACGGACGGGCAGTGTTTCATATTACCTACTACGGGCGGGCAGTGTTTTATATTACCTACTACGGACGGGCAGTGTTTATATTACCTACTACGGACGGGCAGTGTTTTATATTACCTACTACGGGCGGGCACTGTTTTATATTACCTACTACGGACGGGCAGTGTTTTATATTACCTACTACGGACGGGCAGTGTTTTATATTACCTACTACTCACGGGCAGTGTTTATATTACCTACTACTGACGGGCAGTGTTTCATATTACCTACTACGGACGGGCAGTGTTTTATATTACCTACTACGGACGGGCAGTGTTTTATATTACCTACTACTCACGGGCAGTGTTTTATATTACCTACTACGGACGGGCAGTGTTTTATATTACCTACTACGGACGGGCAGTGTTTTATATTACCTACTACGGACGGGCAGTGTTTTATATTACCTACTACTCACGGGCAGTGTTTTATATTACCTACTACGGACGGGCAGTGTTTCATATTACCTACTACGGGCGGGCACTGTTTTATATTACCTACTACGGACGGGCAATGTTTTATATTACCTACTACGGACGGGCAATGTTTTATATTACCTACTATGGACGGGCAATGTTTTATATTACCTACTACGGACGGGCAGTGTTTTATATTACCTACTACGGACGGGCAGTGTTTCATATTACCTACTACGCACGGGCAGTGTTTCATATTTCCTACTACGGACGGGCAGTGTTTTATATTACCTACTACGGACGGGCAGTGTTTTATATTACCTACTACTCACGGGCAGTGTTTCATATTACCTACTACGGGCGGGCACTGTTTCATATTACCTACTACGGGCGGGCACTGTTTCATATTACCTACTACGGGCGGGCAGTGTTTTATATTACCTACTACGGACGGGCAGTGTTTTATATTACCTACTACTCACGGGCAGTGTTTCATATTACCTACTACGCACGGGCAGTGTTTCATATTACCTACTACGCCCGGGCAGTGTTTCATATTACCTACTACTCACGGGCAGTGTTTTATATTACCTACTACGCACGGGCAGTGTTTTATATTACCTACTACTAACGGGCAGTGTTTTATATTACCTACTACTCACGGGCAGTGTTTTATATTACCTACAACGGACGGGCAGTGTTTTATATTACCTACTACGCACGGGCAGTGTTTCATATTACCTACTATGGACGGGCAATGTTTTATATTATCTACTACGGACGGGCAGTGTTTTATATTACCTACTACGGACGGGCAGTGTTTCATATTACCTACTACTCACGGGCAGTGTTTTATATTACCTACAACGGACGGGCAGTGTTTTATATTACCTACTACGCACGGGCAGTGTTTCATATTACCTACTACTCACGGGCAGTGTTTTATATTACCTACTACTAACGGGCAGTGTTTTATATTACCTACTACTCACGGGCAGTGTTTTATATTACCTACAACGGACGGGCAGTGTTTTATATTACCTACTACGCACGGGCAGTGTTTCATATTACCTACTACTCACGGGCAGTGTTTTATATTACCTACTACGGACGGGCAGTGTTTTATATTACCTACTACGCACGGGCAGTGTTTCATATTACCTACTATGGACGGGCAATGTTTTATATTATCTACTACGGACGGGCAGTGTTTTATATTACCTACTACGGACGGGCAGTGTTTCATATTACCTACTACGGGCGGGCACTGTTTCATATTTCCTACTACGGACGGGCAGTGTTTTATATTACCTACTACGGACGGGTAGTGTTTTATATTACCTACTACTCACGGGCAGTGTTTCATATTACCTACTACGGGCGGGCACTGTTTCATATTACCTACTACGGGCGGGCACTGTTTCATATTACCTACTACGGACGGGCAGTGTTTTATATTACCTACTACTCACGGGCAGTGTTTCATATTACCTACTACGCACGGGCAGTGTTTCATATTACCTACTACGGACGGGCAGTGTTTTATATTACCTACTACGGACGGGCAGTGTTTTATATTACCTACTACGGACGGGCAGTGTTTTATATTACCTACTACGCACGGGCAGTGTTTCATATTACCTACTACTCACGGGCAGTGTTTTATATTACCTACTACGCACGGGCAGTGTTTTATATTACCTACTACTCACGGGCAGTGTTTTATATTACCTACAACGGACGGGCAGTGTTTTATATTACCTACTACGCACGGGCAGTGTTTCATATTACCTACTATGGACGGGCAATGTTTTATATTACCTACTACGGACGGGCAGTGTTTTATATTACCTACTACGGACGGGCAGTGTTTCATATTACCTACTACGGACGGGCAGTGTTTTATATTACCTACTACGGACGGGCAGTGTTTTATATTACCTACTACGGACGGGCAGTGTTTTATATTACCTACTACGAACGGGCAGTATTTATATTACCTACTACGGACGGGCAGTGTTTCATATTACCTACTACGCACGGGCAGTGTTTTATATTACCTACTACGGACGGGCAGTGTTTTATATTACTTACTAGTAACGCTGCGATGTTTGCAAGGGTTGTGAGTGACTAGGTCTCCACGTTTTATTCATTATAAGCCGCTTCTAAAGTCTCCACATTGGCTTTATGTCCGATATCGTAACATCTTTAAGATATGTACCGTTACTTACCAGGCACTTTCCTGTAAACAGCCATCGTATTTACATTCTTTGTGTGTGTGTGTGTGTGTGTGTGTGTGTGTGCGTGCGTGCGTGCGTGCGTCGTGCGTGCGTCGTGTGGTGATGCATATATATATATATATATATATATATATATATATATATATATATATATATATATATATATATATATTATATATATATTACATGTATGTATAATACATCATAGAATGTATGATCAAACGAACTAACATATCACAGTGAATACTTGGTTTGTTTGTATTTTCATGATTTACTCAGAGACGTGAGGAGCCAAAACATCGAGGTGATTATAATATGCAGTTTTAATGCAAAGAAACCAATCCAAGATTATGTATTTTTATTATCATGCTCATTATGTGCTGGTAAACCCACTGGAGCTTTGGGTTTTTCTTACCCTGTTTCTTCTGTTTTAGAGCCGTATCACCTTTCTCGCTAGCATACGTCATAATCGTCATACTGTAAACAATACAAAACATTTAATGAACCAAATATCATCAACTGCCCTGTTATGCATTAATTCGTATTGTTTGTCCTTCACCGTTTAATCTTCATATTATAAATGCTCAGACGGGGGATCTTAGACTCTATCAATGCTCTCAGGGTCTATAATGAAATGGAGCATTCAAACACAACCTGCATACATTTATCTAGACAAGACTAGTGTCTTATTATGTCCTTTTTACGATTGACACTGATACTTTGAGGCATCGTGTAAATTCGCAAAGTACCAGCCAATAACGAAGGAGTTTCCATGCGCCTTCGGTTAAATAACGTCAAATGAACGTCACGTTCTTATTGGTCTACAAGACAATGAATATTTATAAAACCGCGGGATTTATTCAGGTCGCTGATTGGCTTATGCTGCCGCGGTTTTATGCGGTGGCTAATCAAAATGGTCATGACGTCACGAGACGTTAACGTAACAACCAGTTAGCGGCTAGAACTTTCACAACAACAACAGTATCGAAAGACTAAACGTGTGTTGTGAAATGTACTGAACGAAAGATGTAAAACGGCCCCGTGTGAAAGAAATAACTTTCACGACGTCGGAACATCTCGCACACTGAACGCAGAACGGACAGAACACTAAAACAAGCTTCGCTACCGGCAGTTCGCTTCGAGTTCGATTCAGACTCAACCGCGGCGCAACCGACGTGACACGTGAAGGCACTGCTGGAGTGTGGAGTGTAACCGTTGACGCAGTACTCAACGGTCGGGACACCCACATTCCGAGGTAAGACTACATTCTGTAAACGTTTTTAGTTTAAATGTTGGCTTGAAATTGATAGGCTACGATCATGACGCGTACGCGACTTTAGAAATCTTATAATCGAGTCATTCTTCTATGCCATAAGCCGAAAAGGGATAACTATGTTAGGCCGTCTAATTCAAGGTAACTTGTAATCTACACGTCACATTTCCAGAATATCAAACTAATTAAACTGCGATCTGGCCTTGGCCTAAACGTCGTTAATCATTGTCGTTTTCTTTTGCGTTTCAGGTGCCTCACGTGTCCATCCAACTCGACATATGAAATCGGTAGGCTCCCATTAACTAAGGTTCGGCTTTTATTATTACTAGTATTGCCTACCCAGTAGACGGTAACCATGCAGCCCAATCTCCTTTCTAATGTTGTAATGAGGGCGAAGAGAGAGGGCAGGGGATCGAGGACCTGCGCCGCGGCAAGATTCGAGGGCGTGTCCGCACCTAGAAAGGTAGTTACTTAGTCTTAGACTCGTCTAGACCAAAGCTAAGATTGCAGTGGACGTGACGACATGTTATTTTGACATTTTACTTCATACGGTTGTGAATGTTTGCTCGTTCAATGTTTAGTTCGGCATGCGGATGAATCTGGAAATCAACTAGACGACCGAGCAACGACCGGCCGAACGTCACCGGAAATATCGCTGTCACAGACCCGCGATCTCCTGGTCCGGTCGTGAGCGCGCGAACGACGGGTTCTTGGCGGTTGAACGTCGCGCGAAACGTCCGCCTTCAGTGACGTCACAGCATCGATGGAAAATGTCCGTCAACGTCGGTCAAGAAGCAAGCGTACGCTCAAACCGGACTACGCGACACCAAACTTCTGTCAGACAGACAAAACTTCTGTTGTCGACGTGATAACAGGACATTAATTTTAATTTCTAACGGTCTACGATCGTGATCGAACACGTAAACAGATGAAAAACAATATGTTGCTATGGTAACAATTGACAATAAACATTTGCAGACGTACATCTAGTTACGTGAACTATGGCTACGGCTACGCTGATCGTATCGTTTCTAGTTTGCTGTTAATAAAGTGTCTGCTTCAGCGACTTTAAATACAGTCGTCGATGTTCTTATTTAGTCATTTTATTGATATGTTTACTTACTCCCATATTTCCCTAATTACGAATCCCTGTATAATCACAGGCGTGTCCATGGGGATGTCCGTTCTACAATGTCTGAATCCGGCTTTGTAATTATAAAGGGACACGCATTGTCCCTCCGTATTAACATTTTGATACGTCTATTTCACAATGGCGTAGGAAACCATTTGCTCGACAGCGCCACCTGTTGGTTACATGCTTCCCTCCCTCCCCCGGATTTCGCAAGGTTACACAGGCACCGTATATGGTTCCACGTGACGGGTTACAAGGCTAATTACGGCAGTTGTATATTTGCGACCTATATTTATTCAGAACAATGCGGATAATTTCCCAACATTTAGACTCCCTATGCCTACACGATTTCCGATCGAAGGTAAATTGTCTTGGGCATGAAACGTGAGAACATATGCAAATTACATAGTTAGTTCAACACGCGTTGTTGTATTTTATAGCCCATTTAAAGGCCACTAAGGCAGAAAAACGAACTGCTCGGAAAAGCCAGAATCGCGTTTCATCGTCGAAATAAGACCGACGTATCTAACGACGTTCGGCTGCACCAACAACGTGGTGAACCCCTGCGTGCGCGCGAACTGGGACATGGCGAGATCTCGCGAGAATCTAATGTTGCTTGTAGTCCCCGCCAGGTGGCTGCTGATCTCAATGATCTCGGTGTTAAGGGAGTGGCCGGCGGGCAGCAGCCTAGCCTCCCGTTGCACCGCATACACGTTCTGTCGGCCCATCGCAACGGCGTAGAACTTTCAACTAAAAATGGGCCAAGAGGCCATTACGTTCTTTACTATAAATTATAGTGAGATTGTAATTTTTAATGGAACGTGCTTTGGTTAATTATAGTCACTGACCTGTCTCTTCACCGTAATAAACTAATTGGCCTTTTGTCTGATTATTCATATGTGAATACCAGATATACAGCCAAATTGTGTGACTGCAGCAACAGGACGGGTCATTTGTGGTTGTAGTCAAGATGGAGTTATTTACTTCCACCCAACTCAACCAGTCCATTGATCAGAATACAGTTGATATCGATGAAGTATATGGTAGAGTTCTTTCTATGGTTGCTCAGCATATTAAATGTATAATGTATTTGTCCGGTCACACCATTTTAAAGATAATTAAAAAGCATCAAAATAAACCAAACGTGCATTTATAGAAAATCAACAGTTTTGAAGATATAACTTAATTACAATTTGCAGAAGCAGCTGCCACTGTCTTGTCATGTGGAATACCTATTAGCTATGCTTTCCGGGCAGGCCACCTGGCCTACAGTGTGGGCTGTGATACATTCTCAAGTAAACAAGTACAGTTACTTATCAGTTAGCCATGGTTGCTGACAGGTCACACAGCCTCCATATTTGGTGTCAGTGAGGCAGCCTCGAATACACAAGTAGTGTCTCCTCTCTGGTCCAGTGTAAGCAGACACAGGCGTAATGTGGACACGTAGCGTTTTGGGACGCTTTGAGGTGCCCTTAGAAACATTCAATAAAATAAAAATGTCTTATGTACTACGTATGTGTCTATCCAACATTTGAGAAAAAGGTACATGAGAATTCTGGATTTGTTTTACCAGTTTGGGGCCTTCAGAATGATCTGATAATTTTGTATAAAGGTAGATCTTCAAAGGTTTCTACGATACAGGTCCTAGCAGATCCTAACAGAATACAGCAGATGGCGCACGGCGGATACACATTGATGTCATAAGTCCGCTGGACCTTCGGCTCAAATGACTAGTCAGTCTTTTTCAGAAGCCGTCCTTTCTATTCGGGCATTGGGAGTTGTCACTGTCAGGGTGCTTGTCATCGTCAGTAGTTCTTTTACGTCACAAACTGAGACGCGACTGACATTTCACAGTCCCCAATGTTGCGAGCCAGGTTTTGACACAAAATATAGTATACCTGCTGTAACCGGGTATTATACCCGGGTCGCCAGCGTGCCAGGCGGATGTGCTAACCACTACACTATACGCCATCGTGCATAATACTGTCTCTATTTGTTCTGCTCTCGGCCTTTTCCTTGCCCAGTTTCTCAGTACAGATCAAACAGGCAACATATAACTTGTACGAACATTTTACAGAACTTTCGTCGCAACCGACGCATGGTTGGGTCAAAGGCCGTTATCACCGCGTCTTATTGCGATATAGCCTCCATTACCCAGACTCCGAGCACTTTTTAGCCCCTCAAATCCGCTTGGTAGATTTGTGCTCTGCCGATGTTGTCACCAGGGCGACCGTTTCCCATAATATGGTAGAGACGCTGATTGGCTTTCAGGCCAACTTTGACATAAACACTAAATAAGGAAATACTTTTATAAGATACATCTATTAAAAGTATTCAACGTTAAACTTATATTAACAGATATACATATTTATCGATTACTCAAGTTCTGTGAGGTGGCAGCACTGTTTAGCCCTTCACACGGATAACATCCAAAAGCCAGCTAAGTGACCAGACAGTCTTCTTGGCGAAGTTACGCAGCCGAGTGAGAGTCAGTTAAGCGAGTCTACTCGCAATAACGCGAGAATTCAGGTAAGTCTTTTCTGGATGTAACGTCAACTAAGGCGTGTGGCTCGAATTTCAGGTATATACAGTCGAAAATATTTTATAGATTTTATGTTAATTTCCCCCAAAACTAAGTAAAACATTTGCGCGCCACACACACTAGCATGTCTCAGTGATGAATACTTAGTTTATTTCCATGTTCGTGAAATTAGTCTGAAACGTAAGGGATACAAATATTAGGTTATTATGCTGTTTTAAAGGCATATTTTGTGATGGTTTGTCGTTATGTCTAATTGAATATACATAATAATACGAGACTTACCGAACACCTCCAACTGAATCTCTTTTCCCAATATATTGATGGAGTAATCTTAACTCCAGTAATCACCAACACGTACTATTGGGAGGTTTACCCCCAAAATGTGTATGTGCCTGCCTGCTTGTGTGCGTACGTGCATGCGTACATGCCTGTTTTCGTTCATAAATGTCAGCAATAGCTTGATTGCTTAGTTGCATTGTTCTTTTATCGGGCCCGCAGTGTGTTCAGGTTACAATTTGTCCGGTTGTACGTTTTAGGCATCATGTCTGACAAGGTGCTTGGCTTACACTAACATTTTTTTTTCAGTCTAATATTCAAATTGATGTGTTACGAAGGGTTCCCTTATTTGCTCTCCCCCGACAACTGGTTTAGTCAGTCATCGACCAGTCGGTGAATTTGTGGCAGTGTTCACGCGCATTGGAGATTGTTTGGTCACCGAGATTCTCGCATATTGATGACCGGTTTCATGCCATTATGACGACGGGCTCCCATTTTGTTGCTGTCTGCAATGTTTCACTCACGCTACTTTTCAAGGACAAGGAAATACTTCACCGCTGGCACGACGGAACAAGGCACGACGGGTATGCCTACAAGAACCTTTTCACTACATCGAGTCCGTGGCACCTGACGTTAATTCAACAGCTTCATAATGTTTAGGTCTAACTGAGCTGCTAGTCTGGTCGACGGGTGCCATTTGGCTATGCGACACCACTACTGCTCAAACTGCACTGACTGCAGTGCAGTGCAGTGAGTGCAGTGCAGTGCAGTGCAGTGCAGTGCAGTGCAGTGCAGTGCAGTGCAGATGCAATGCAGTGCATGCAATGCAAGTGCAATGCAATGTGCAATGCAATGCAATGCAATGCAATGTAATTATTAAATTATTAGTCGCGATCTATTCAAATAGTCAAAGTAACATTACATCGTATGCGACTTTATTTCTACGAAACAGGCTACATTGTGTATAACAACGATACAATGCGCTATGCATTGTGAACAACGTGTACGGCAGTTCTATGCTGCGAACCCGAAAAGGTCATCACTACAGTTTACTAATCGCCGCCAACAATGTACTTCATTAAAGGGATTCTGTACTGTACTGTACTGTTCTGTGCTGTACTGTATCAAAACATGAACACTTTCCATTAGTACTGTTTATGCTACTTGTTTTGTCTTGTAAATAGAATCAATCGTTGGCTATTATCTGCGGAAGAAGCCGATGTATAACTGTTTATGCGAATCACTTAGAACTTGCTGCCATGTGGGTGATTAATTATGCACTCCGATTATAATGAATACTCGTGCACGCGAAGTTAACCACTCAGTGACCCTTTACTTTAAACACTGTGAACGTATCGGGTAAAACATGGCATAAAGTCTGGCGAACTGAACATGCATGACCACATATTAAATACGGAGTCCAAAATAGAAACTACTCTAGTATTTGTTTCGTTATGTTATCATGGTTATAACTTATAATAAGTGATTAATAAACCACATTTATTATGAAATGTAGGCATAGAATTACATTACATAATTAAGTTAACAGGATTAATTAAAACTTGCGTACATTACAAAGAGTTTAACATTATCAAATGATTCCTTTAAGGTTGACTCGGTTTTAAAGGCTTGTTATGGATAATACCACGCCATTCGCTATAACAAACAATTGCTAGAAAAGCTACTTCTATCAAATTACATATAAACATATCTATATTTCGAGGTTTTGTCACCATTCGTCCAAAAAAATAGATAAACGCAATTCGTACGACTGTAACCAAGTTTAACCTACACAGACTGTATTACAACGCCAGGTGAATGTATCGTTGCTAGAATGTATTACATTTTTATGAGCTTAATTCATTAAATATATCGCGACGGTTTCATTGTCTTGCTCAACTATCCATACGGTTCTTTTATTTATCTAATTTACTATGCGCCCAGCCTTACAACAACACATCTACTTAGTACGATATGTGTTTCGTGAAGATGACACGTTATTACTAAACCACACATGACGTACAATACAGTTACTCTTTAACAACATCTACGACATAGTAACTGAAATTAAATGACCTTCTTACCACCCACTTTCACTTTTGCTATGGTCGTACAATCGTCTCTAAACTACTCAGCTTAAGCCAGACCCTTCTAAAATCGTCTTTATACTGGATTAGGTCTAACATAGAAACTTTGACTGGTCAAAAAGCCAACTGTTCAAATTTACGAACCTGGCTGCCTTGACACATTTCATTATCACAAGACGCTGGCATTAGATGCAAATAAATACAAATTAGCATTAAACACATTACATTAAACTGAAATAGAAGCATACTATAGAATTGGGACATAAATAATATGTCTAGGACACCGGTATCCGGATGACTCGTCGTCAGCTGCAAGTGGCAGAGTTAGAGATGAGGCTGCGCTGCTGCAGAATGTACAACATCTGGAGACGTTTCGGCCGGACTACTGGCAGCAGTGCCATCTGACAGTGTGTCGGCGCCATCTTGGGACATTTCCCCGGCACTGCCCCCACTGGCCGCCGATTTCCCACATTGAGATTCTGTCAAACCGCGTCGAAATGTAGTGAAATGTGGCTGCGCCTTCTTGGTGAATTTCGACATTTTCCAGAGCATTCTCTGTTGGTCTGGGATCGGACCCACCTTCGGCCGGTTTGCTCGCAGCTCTGATGTCTTGTTGCTGCGCACAATTTTTGCGCGTCGTTTTACGTTGAGCCGTTCGGTGTCTGCTAAATGGCGTCGCTTGTTCGCCTCTGCCTGTCGTTCGATGTAGTCCGTCAGATAGCGGTGAGCCATTATGTCGCCCATATTGTCCGCGGGAATCTGTGACACGCGGACTCGCTGTAACAGCCTGGCGCGTGGCTTACGCGAAAGCAGAAGTTTACCCGACGTAGGCAGCGCCGCCTTATCAGGTTTCAACTTGTTATCATCGACAGAATATTTCATCGTGATCGTCTCGTTGTGGTTATTGATATTTTCATGTTTGGGTTGACCATTTTCACTCATACGAACACCGTCGCGTGTCAGTTCTAGTTTCGCACCAATCTTGTTTACACGGGCATTCGCTGACGACACAACATTGTGAACATTTGATAGTTTGTGTCTCGCCTGGTTACCGCTCGTCGGCGGTAGCCAGTCCTGCGAATGGTCTGTGGTTTCCCCATTGTGAATGACCGTTCGTTCTGCAATACCGTTCGCTAGACGTTGGACGGGGTGCGTCTTTTCTTTGCGTTGGTCGTCGCTGCCCGGCCAGCCACACAGCGCCAAGCCCACCGACTCCATGCTGATGGGCGGCTTCTTCACCGCCGTCGCTGAGATACTGGGCAGTCGAAAGCCCCGTGTCTGCGACATGCCCAAGGATGCCTTCTTTGGTAGGTAGTTTCCTCTCGCCGCTGAGCCGTCAACCACTTCGATCCCTGGCCCAGCGTTGAGAGGCCACATCATGCAGTCCCTGACGCCTTCTGGCCGCGGGCCGTCTCTCTTGCTTAGACCCGCCGGCTGCCGACACTCCAACGACGGCAACGGCGAACATTGCTCTCCGGAAGACATCCTTGGTTACGGCAGTGACGCAGTCGCAGTCGTACAACGTGCTTACGAACAAGTATCTAGCATTTGTTTCTGCAGCCGTTAATGTTATACGTAATTCTCGGATTTGTCACAGAGAGTTACCTTTGAATAATCCAGGTACAACAGGTGCAGGTCTCGCACACGTCGCAGTGTCAAGTAACATCGTCTTCTTGTGTGCGTCAAGATGTGTCTGCCGACGTGATCAACACGCAAATGAGCCATGCGTCGACATGTAGCGAGCGTTTTATTACCCCTCTGGCGGCGTCACAAGGGGCGAATGATAGTCAATCATTTTCTGTTAACGAGGGTCAATTAACAGTACTTCTGTCATATACCGGCGTTGGACGTGTGCAGCGCATTCAATGCAGACATAATTAAAGACTTGATTACGCTCGCCTGATTAGAATACGTGTATGTCACTGCACGGTCGGTGCAGCAGTCGAATAGAGAAGGCGTGAGAACAGGGCGTCTACATGTTACATATGTGAGCGCAATTTTGAAATCCGTCAGCTTTGATCTTCAAGGGTCATCCCAATAAACACTCACGCGGAACACGCTACATCGGCGAACACCAATTTAATAATCGACGGCGATTTAATTATGCTCGCGACTCGAGTATTTGTGTCGTGTCTACGACGCACCTGTCTGTAACACGGTCACTAAATTGCATGTTTATGATCGTCGCGTTTGTCTGACGAAATCTATTCTCTCAACAGGTGGCATTTTAGTTGTAGTCGAACCTTCAGTTGTCAAACGACACATTTAGAGAGCATCGCCACTAGTTGAAGAAGTGTGCATCAACAAATGCATGCATGCGTGCATACTTGCCTGCGTGTTCCGTTTATGACAGATAATACTGGTCATTGTCTCGTCGCGGCTGGCACGACGCGTCTACCTGTGGTCTACCCGAGGCACTGCTGCAGATGTACCGGAGAAGCGACACGCCCGTAATCAAAACGACCTCGACGGACTGCAATGATTTAGTTACGTCCAATCACGCATTACTAATAATACCGACTACAGCACAACGGCTCGCACAGCGGGCAACTAACGAGATGAGAGTGTGCTACCCAGACGCCGCACGCCGCTCAGCGAATGTCCGGCTGTGATTCCACACCTGTAGAGACGCATGCGCCATCATGCGCGCGACATCCCGTGCTTTCTTTCGCGTGCAGCACAGCACAGCAGCCACCGACCAGCCTCTACTCAGCAGAGCCTATCATCTCGAGTCGGCGGCTGATCCACCAGTAGCCCAAGGAACAGAGGCTAATCGCGCCGTTTATAATCGATAAACAATCAATCTTTATTAATACCGTTACAAATGTACACAGCTTAACGGCGTAACGCAAACACGAAGACGTATCAATAAAGCAACTCTTCCTACTATTCCACAACGAAATATTTACGCTTAAGGCCTACTCGGTGTATCTTCTGATAATCGTTCTGCAACCATTAGCGACAACCTCGGGCGACATTAGGTGTGTCATTACTGTTCCATACTGTGGTCACGTAATTACAGAACCATCCGTTATTAGACCCTTTATTTGTAAACATTCACAGCATGCACGCACACGCACACGCACACGCACGCACACGCACACGCACACGCACACGCACACGCACACGCACACGAACAATGCCTCTCCTCCTTAGTAAATGGTTATGGACATTCTATGTTTAATACTTCACATGTCATATATCATGGCCTAGTTTGTTCGAATGCGTAGTGACAACATTAAAATACAATACTTGAATAATAAAATTAGATATAAAAATGCATATGTCTATGTAGGCATAAACAGTACTCTTACAAGTCTAGACTTGTCAAAGCACGTACTCGAGCATATAAACTCATGCATTTTGTAAATCCATTTCTTGAGGGCAAACGTAAGTTTATATTATGAAAGTATACGTGCACTCACTCATATACAATTATTAACGTTTGATGTAGCTACGTGAACACCAATGCTACAAGCACCTCTATGTGCCATAGCCATTCTTCCCAAGCGATCATATATGAAAAATGTTTGCCTAAGATGTTCAAAAACACTTAGTCAAGCGGCAATGCAAGGGACCATTCCCCCGGCGTGTATAATGTGCTAGCCCACTATCATGGTGGACTACAGGAGCAACACACTATCGTCGTCTCAGTGCTCCCCACGACCTGCCTGAAGCATAGTAAGGACATTGATCCGACTTCATGGATTTGTTGAGTTATTTCGGGAGTTGTGCGAGACCCGCTACTACAGCACTTCGGGGTTATTATAAAATAATATTAGTAAGTCTAATATTGTTTCAGCCTAATATTGTTTGTGTGTAGGCCTATGTAGCGCCAATCGGAGGAGGGGCATTTTTTATGCTGTTGATACCGATTTTAAATGTATTATCAGCGCAAACCATCTTAAAACTTCTGGCACGGTCTTTGTGGGCTCTGATTATTACCGGGACTACTTTTAAACCGCTACACCGGGTCCTCTTTCTGAATGTGTATACGCTGTTTGGCTGTCTATTCGGTGCCTTGTCGTTTTGAATAAATTACTATGATCAGCGGTCATCTGACTCAGCGTTCCATTGATTTTTGCTCAGGCTGTGTATCATGTCCACGCTTCTGACGAGTGTCCGTCGGACTTCATTCGCTCGTCCGCTCAGACTACACAAAACCTCGCAGGTTTTCGCGAATTTAACTGATCTTTCCCTTTTAAATATACTTATATACTTCATTTAAAAGACAAACGCGGCATCTAGTCCACGGGGATGATCAAAGCGCTTTACAGTCTACCGTAACACACCTGCTCGTTTGGGAGGTTCGTACATGTTAGCGAGAAGATACATTTTAGAGGGTCTTCACAAGTGTGATTAATCTGAACTGTCATCAGACGATTGTGGAGCGCAGTGGCTCAGTGACTAGAGCAGCGTACTCTCAATTGAGATACATCGGTTTCGATTGTTGTTCTGCCGTTTCTATGTCACTATGCGTTGTTCCAGTTCAATCAGTTGAATGAAAGAATACCTGGCTATGGACAAAGTTGAATATTTGTGAAGTTGAAATGCTATTTGTTTTAACAGGTCTGTCAGGAGCTTTGAACAATCATTGGATTGGATATTGCGCCATAAAACACCTATATATATATATATATATATATATATATATATATATATATATATATATTTCTGTGCATAAGGCGCCGCGTACCCCCGGCAGAGGAGTACTTATAGTTTAAAAGTTTTGCTATATATTGATTGAGGGGTTAGCATTCCGTGCTCAGTGCTTGTTTGATATGTATTAATTTTAATAAATATATAAACACATTAATAAAACAAATATATGACGGATCTCCTAGCCATACGTTGTACATTTGTTAAATGCGGCCCTGTCAAATTGTGTATTTGCATATATATTTACGTTGTTATTGTTATCGTTGCATTGAGTTTTGGATATACCAGGTCGGCGTTAAATATATACTACTGCAAATAAGTATAACTAATAACTAACTTCCGATTATACACCGGTCTCCCGTACGCGGCATTTAAGCATATAGCTTTTAAGGAGACCGGTTTTTTTGTATATGTTATTTATTACAATATCATAACAATATTGTAGTATGTGGTGTGTATTTGTATTACAGACAATTAGACATAATTGGAAAATCAGTTTCATAAAAAAATTACGGCCGGTCTCCTGTGGGCGGTCGTATATGCACTGGTCTCCCTATGCAGCATTTAGCCTTATATATATTCCTTGTTTTCGAGCTCGGGGTAGGTTCGTCATGAGAAAAAGGTCCGTTTGAATCTCCAAACGTCATACACCAGAGAGTATAATATTTGGAATTAGGTGAGCATGTCGACATTTAATACTGAAAATTATGCATTTTGTTGTAGCAGTTCTATCCTGAAAAGCAGATATCAAATTCTTAAAAGGGCGGTGCATGCTGGTCCAATGTATTTAAGACGAGGTTGCATTTATTATCAAAAAGCCGTACAAGTACTATGAATTGGTAGGTGCTGGTTTGGTTTTCATCATTTCAAATAATTCAACCTATTTTGAAATGACGGACATTGCTTTATAATTTCTTTTTAGTGTTATACACGTTTTATTCAGTGTTTAGGTTTTAGATTAATTTATATAATTTACAGTTTTAGTACAGTATTTAATTTAATATTTATATAATTTACATACACCTTTTTAGTACTATAAATTAATATATATACTTTACATACAAAGGTTTACTAATGTACATCTTAAAACCAACGTATAATTTGATTTATATTAATTTATATAATTTACATTTCTCTTTTTAGTATTGTATGTTTTAAAACCGGTTTTCATAATGTATGTATGTGTGTGTATATATATATATATATAATAAGTTATATAGTTTATATATTTATTAATATACATTTATTATAGTGCTTGTGCAGCGCATCTATCCGCCATGCGGGAATTAGCGCTATAGAAAAACACTATTATTATATTATTATTATCATGACCTGGAATCAAAACGAAAATTGCCACGATGGTGCTGCATAACGAAAGATGTTCGCTATTACGCATGGATGTCACAAAAACCTAATATTATGTGCCCATTTTATTGTTAATGTTGTTTGTGTTGCACATATCTTGAATATATCGTAGCTGCGGCTAATCGCATGAAATTTAACTGTTTTAAGTGGAATTCAGTCGAGTGTTGCTGAAATGGAGTATCTCGATTGTGCTTAGGTATTTTAAATGACGCTAATTTGGTTGGACATATGCGAATTATATCAAGTCATACACCAGGTATATGAAGGGGCACGGTGAGAATTTGGATCAATACAAAATACTACATATTTGTGGATTTTTAGACATTATGTGAGAACATCATAACATGATAATACAGCAATAAGGCACATAAAGCCAAATACATGCAAAACCTGTATTCAAACAAGGCACAATCACTGTTTATTTCAAATACAAAAATAAAACGTGTCCCAAGCAACGGTGTCGGCGGTGAAGCTCCGCTAGAGATTAGCCCTCTCCATCGTGGGAGTACAGAATCCATGACGCTGAATAGCATTCAACTCTCCTGATGTTTTCTATTTTCATAACCTCAAACTAAATACAAATAGGAGGACTGTTTCAGCAAAAGCTAGATGTAAACACGTACGCCAATTACAAATTCCTATATACATAACGATCATGACGATCAATTTAAATACAATAATA
>JAODUO010000517.1:207500-262500 GCA_025642075.2 Ridgeia piscesae
TTTGCAGAAATTGATGCCTTTCAAATATAATTACCCTCAGTGGAAATAATTTATTCACACGGTCTGATTCGGCCATTATATCAACTGTAATAAGTTTGCACGTGATCTGTGCTTAATTGCTGTCGATTATCAAAATAGTAGTCTAGATACCTTGTGGTTTGCTCTTTGCTTGTGTTCCTACAACAGTTACATGAAAGTTGAACACCACTGAAGCAGTACTATTGGAGTAAGGTATAATATTTCCTTACACATTTTACCGTACATTTTACCGTTCTTTTTTGACTATTCATGCACACGAGTCAATCTGTGCAACAGAACATGAGTTTTTTCTTAAATGAGTAATAATAGTTTCTAGTATACTGAAGTATATTGAACACAGTCAAAAATAACATTTGCTGTAGGTACGTGAACATGTGTTTTACAAGCATCTCTGCGCATGGTAATGGCCATTGTCATTCTTCCCAAGCGATCCTATATGGAAAATATTTGCCTAAGATGTGCAAAAACACAGTTAGAGGATGTATCCGTAGCTCAGGCATATTTATAATTGATATATTTTACTACGACATGATAGCTTGTTTGTGCGTCATGTTTAGTTAAATAATTGAACTAGTTTATTAACCTTAATTTGGATAAATAAAGAGTTATCCGGCGAAAAGGGTAACATCTACAATGCAATTGCCCGAGTCTAAATAATTATACGAGCGCGGTCAACTTAAGTTTCGTGGGACACCTTCTCTTAACTAATTATGATCATAATTAGCCATATCTTACCTTTTACTAATAATATGAAACAATAATCATGTTTCCAGGTAATGCTTTGTTTACAACAAATTCGCACTTGCCCAAATAACGTAAGACTATTACACTTTCCACATTATTTGTTGTAGCGAAAAGTTCTGCTTTGGTGATATAAAAAGATATTACTCGTATTATTGATATGAACATCAACGAGCCTGAACAAGGTTGAGCTGAATTCATTGAACACTTGTAACCTTTATCCATCTTTCATATAACATAATCGTAACTTATTTTATTGTTTCTTTGTGTAACTGTCACAACAGTGTAAGCATAATTGCAAATTAGAGTAGAGGTAATCAGCGACTCTACATAAAGTTGTGTTGTTGGCTTATTCATGGCAGTTGCTACGTTTGCATGATCTTCAAGTGGTCGGTTTGGATATGTTGTATAATATATGTGCTGAATTTTAACATGTGCTTGAAAAAAATTGTGGTGAATATAGTGTAATGTAGCAATAGTTTTGTAGATGACCAAATAAGAGTTTTTGAATACTTACGACCTCCTTGGTGCGGGCGGGTGTCTTTCCCTACAACATTCATAATATTAAGGTTAACCTCCATTGCAATACTGCTATATGTCAAGGTTATCCAGTGTGTGTTTTAGGTGTGTGCTTATATATATATATATATATATATATATATATATATATATATATATATGCGTACCTGAGCGTGTGTTTTCATGCGTTTGTAATGTATTTTCTCAGCATTTTAAAACGAGGCATCACTAGATTTGTGACAAACAAAACGTGTTTTGTTTTTACATGAAATACAGTTTGTATTTAATAAATTGCCAATTCTTTTAACTAAGATGATTAAAGCAATGTGTTGTCTACACTTATACCTAAACGGATGCGTCGTCCATATAGTCCGTGTGGAATTGTGTCAATCCATCCACGGATGTGTTGTGGGTATACCCAAGTGTGGATGTGTTGTTTGTACACTAAATACAAGGTGTTGTGTGCATGTTTACGTAGTTTGCAGAAATTGATGCCTTTCAAATATAATTACCCTCAGTGGAAATAATTTATTCACACGGTCTGATTCGGCCATTATATCAACTGTAATAAGTTTGCACGTGATCTGTGCTTAATTGCTGTCGATTATCAAAATAGTAGTCTAGATACCTTGTGGTTTGCTCTTTGCTTGTGTTCCTACAACAGTTGCATGAAAGTTGAACACCACTGCAGCAGTACTATTGGAGTAAGGTATAATATTTCCTTACACATTTTACCGTACATTTTACCGTTCTTTTTTGACTATTCATGCACACGAGTCAATCTGTGCAACAGAACATGAGTTTTTTCTTAAATGAGTAATAATAGTTTCTAGTATACTGAAGTATATTTTACAGTCACATTCATTGTTCAATGTTGTATGAATCAATGCAGGAAAACCGTGTTTTATTAAAGGAAATAAAAACAAGGTATTAATTAAAATCCGTTTTCCATGTGTACACAAAGGTCAACGTCGACTATAACATTTCTCAACATTAAACAATACAGAACAATACATTTGTTTTCGATATAATTTTTTAGTTTTCGATATAATTCTATAACTTTCTATAGATAATTATTGACATTTTCTATAACGTGCCATAGAATATTCTATCAAAAACGATATAATTTTCTATGTATTTTAAATATCTGGTTTTCTATATATTTCTATAGAATATTCCATAGATACATATATGGTTCATAGAAGCTAGTTTTGTTTGTAGAAAACTAGAATATTTTGTATAGATTTTGCGACCTATAGTTTTCTATATATTTCTATTGAATGTTTTATAGAAAACTATATAGAGTTCATGGAGGCTGTAATGTTATGCTCATAGACTATCTAATATAATTTCTATAGAACACTATAGGAAATATAAAATCTGTAGAAAATGTTATAGCTTTCTACAAAAAGCTTCCATGAACTTCACATTTTTCTATAGAACATTCTATAGAAATCTATTGAAAACTATACTTCCGTGGAATGGCAAAAGGGGAAAGTGACAACGAAGTGCTTTTGATATAACAGACAAAACGCGTTTTTCTTTTGCGCACTATTGCATATTACGGCTCGGCAATTATACACAACTGCATGTGTACATATTTATGTGAAAGGTTACTACTCCGATTTTTACGCAGTGTTCGTGTCACTTACTCCCTTTGTCATTTTATTATGCGACCGACATCCAAATAATGCAATGACAAATGGGAGCAAATTGTATATATAGGTAGTTAAGCACAATTATTTGAAATGATAATTAGTTGGCATATATAATACTGACATTTTAATATATTAAGTGAAGTTTTACATGTTATATTCATACCGTAATCATGAAAGATATAAATTATGTTGTTACAGTTTTCTATTAAATCATACGATATGATTAGTATTGTTTCAAAACCAATATATCAGTTTATATTATTACTTGTGTGGTTATTAAAAATAATTACCTTTAGCACCTTTTGGTGGAGCTGGAGATACGGAGCGATGGGCCCCACCTGGAAAAAAGTACATCTTCATGTTATTCATTAATAATAATAATAATAATAAATTAAAGTTAATAAACAAACTAGTAGTTTTGTATACCTTTTAATTATGTTGTAACATGTTATCATTGATATTTTTGAAGCACATGTAAGCGACCAATGTTAAAAGGTTACCATTACTCTCGAGTACAATATTCGAAATAGTTTTTTTTCTCAAGAGTAACCTAGACGGATAATAAATATAAAACCGTATAATCCAATCATAGATCTATCAGACCCACAACACTAGATGGATGTCAAGAAGTGTTCCAATTTTCTGATTAGCATACATTAATTAGCTCATATGAGCACACCATAACATTTTTATTTTTAATTGTCATCATGTGTGTTGTGTGCACATAAAGTAATATCACGAAGAGCCAATGCCCTCCTATGACACCATTTTGTGGAACTATGATTGCATATGTAAACTAATAATAACAACAACGTAGTAACTCAACTTTCCATCATAAACAATGATCTTATATGCATCAACAATTACCACATGATCGTGATATTGTAATGCTTATGGTATAAACTGAAACTGTGTCAACAAAGGGCATGCAAGTTCTGGTAATGCAACAATATGAAATGCCCACTGAATTAATTATATTCCTACACAGTCTCAGCACTACTAATTGTACAGATTAGGCACAACTGCGTTGGTTTCGCAGAAGCATTCTAATTAAACATGACCTACTGCTTAAATGGTATTACAATGTATATCCAATGTAACAAGATAGCCCATATATAAAATGCATTAGTGCAATGGATTTGCTACCACTTTATCCTATTACGATAAGCATACAACAGAAACACCATGTTTGTATAATAAATTCAATGTCAACAGGAAATAATTATTAAGAATATTAATGCATTTACAAAACAACACGTTAACTGCTTTATATGAAAATGTATGAGATACACTACATGAAATGTGTAAAACGTCTGCTAATTAGGATCTCATATCATCAAGTACCATATCAGTTACTTAAAAGTCAACATAAACACACTCACGCGCACAGGCACGTACTCAAACACGCAAGCACAGTACGCGTGCACACGTTTATCCGCCATTAAAAAAAGCAAAGAACCCGGTACAAACAAATAATAAAACACATACTGAAGTCTAGGACGGAGCAACGAAATGCATCTGGCATCACACCGCCAAAACCTTCGCGCGGAACCCCCAAAAAGATAAACAAGAATGGTCAACGCCCGCCACGAGCTATGATTACATCATCTGTGGTGGTCAATGGTGAATGTGTTCACTCTATGCACGAACACCCACATGCGCGTACAAAGGCTAGATAACGTCATTAGGTAAATATTACAAAAAACAATTAACTGGAGGCTTCACATAAAATGAAAGTGTCCGTATCTAAAAACAAAATTAAATAGTTTTCATATAATGCAATACAAGATACAAGATACAAGAAGCTTGATTTAACTTCGGTTTACATGTGAATTTGATAACATTAGCTCATATGAGCTATTTTTCGACAAACAAGTGTAAAGCAACGAGACAAATACATAAAAAGCATACAGATCTCGAGTATTTAAAATGACAGCAATAAAACATAAAATACGTGTAATGAGTATAAAATAAATAATACATGCATGTATAATATATTTTTCTCACTTTGAGCAATGGTACATAAAACATGCAAATTTTTTATGTCCCTTGTTCCCCTCTTGCTGAAGCTAATTGCTTGGAATTTGGATGGGTTAGCCTTCATCTGGTTGATATTGAACCACTGTAATGTAGAAGTACAGTCTTGTTGCAAGGTGTGAATGAGAGTGTCAGAATTGGAGTGAACATAAGACATGGTGTTATCATCAGCATAATTGTAGAGGGAGGATTTATGCAAAAAGTGAAAAATATCATTAATAAAAACATTGAAAAGAAGAGGGCCAAGAATAGAGCCTTGGAGTACACCTCTGACGATGTCAGCCCACTCACTGTAGTGAGGTCCTAATTTCACTCGCTGTTTCCTGTTGCTGAGATAATTACTAACTAAAGTGCATGATTTATCAGAAAGGCCATAAACATTGCGTTTACCTAAGAGCAGGCTATGAGGGAGGCAATCAAAGGCCTTTGTCAAGTCCATGAGAATGGCTGCGACATACTTATGGCTGTCAAGTGCCTTGCGCCAATCCTCTACTAGTCTCAATAGAGTGGACTGACACCCCATGCCCGGCCTGAAAGCACCGAGGAAGGGTTGAACATATTCTAAAAATTAGTGCTTAATTGGGAGTTGATGGCATTTTCAAATAGCTTAGAGATGAACGGGAGAATGCTAATCGGTCTGTAGTTTTGCTTGTCTAAAGGATCTTTTTTCTTATACACCGGGATTACTTGCCCTTCTTTAAGTCTGTTTGGGAAGGCTGAAGTCGCAAATGAGTGGTTTATTAATTTTGTGGTGGTGGTTCCGAAATTGTTTTACTGCAAGATTTTATTATTTTTGCAGGGATCCCATCGACCCCAGTGGCTTTTCTTGAGTTAGATTTAGAGATGAAAGTATCTATGCTCTCAGAGGTGACGGGACTAAAATCAAAAGCAGTAGGAGCAGGGATGTGGTCTGTTATTTTTTGGATGCTGGGGTGGTTTAATATGTCATCCGGGATAGGTACAGATGATATGTCTTAGGCGGCATTTACAAAGAACTCGTTCAGGGTACTCGCATCAGAGATTTGGTTTGATATGATATTATCGTTTTCTGAGAGTATTATTACAGGGTCTTTTAGGAGCCCTTTGTTTGACAAAAATGTTAAGTCTTTAGACTTGGGTCCACCGGCACACCTCTCGGAAAAGTAATGTGTTTTTAGTTTTGTACAGAGATTTCTTTGCATACTTTGCAGTTGGCTGGAGTACGCCATGTTTTGTATTTGTTTCAAAACATTGACTTTTTAAAGACTGCTTTTCGAAGTTTGGAGTTCATAAATGGGGTTTGCTTGGTTTTGACAGTTTTCTCTTTGATCGGGGCATGGTCATTTAAAACATCGGTGAGGAGGATTTCATGAGCCCAGTAGATGTCATCCACGCCGTCAAAAACATAAGCAACATCAAAAGGGATGACACCCACTGCCTCACTGAAGACCTTCTCATCGAAATGTTTGTATGAGCGACACTTAATTCTTCGTTTGTTTGGTGGAGGAGCCGCACCTTTAATAACACAGGAAATCATATTGTGCCAGTCACTAATGCTGCATGTGGAATTTGTGATGTTAAACAGAAGGGACGGTGTATTTGTTAGGATAACATCAAAAATTTAAGGGGTGCGTCTTTCATGAAACATGTTGGAGTTTTGATAAGATTTATAAAATCAAAAATGTCACATACCGTATGCAAAGGTTGGGATTTGTCAGGTTTCACCAGGTCATAGTTCAAATCTCCAATGACAATTATATTGTCGAAATGAACATGAACTTTATCAATACACATAGTAAAATCGTCAATAAAACTACCATTAGGCTTCGAAGGTGGCCGATAGACGCAGACAATCGCCCATTTGCGGCCACAAACCGTTGTTTCAATTGAAATGCTTTCTACGTGCTGTAACTTAAGGTCGGGGCGCTGACGTGTTGGTAAGTCAGTTCTGACATACGTCAGAATGCCCCAAACTCGACCAGTCCGGTCTTTTCTAAAAGACCTGTAGTTAGGTACGTCAAACTGAGCAAGACTGAAAGAAGGATCTAGTTTAGTCTCAGTTATAAATAAGATGTCCACAAGCATACAAAGAAAGTATAAACATAAATTCACAATGGTCAAAATGAATTGTTGAGTATTTTGTTAAGCATCCATTAATTTAACATAGAACATACTAATGAAATAAAGATATAAATCGGAACTACTTTCAATAACTTCTTAAACACGATCAGTAATACCTTTACCACTTTTCCCACTTTTCCCACTTTTCCCACTTTTCTCCGTTGGCGCTTTTACTGAAACAAAACAGGTGATCAATATCATTGTTTTCACACGCAGAATGAATAGACAGTGACCATAATTATTTGAAATGATTATTTGTTGGCATACATAATACTGACATTTTATATAAAGTGGAGTTTTACATGTTATATTCATACCATAACCATGAAAGAGATCAATTACATTATTTATGTCAATTATGTTATTAGTTTTTTTGTATATTAAATCATGCCATATCATTATTGTTTCAAAAACAGTATATCACTTTATATTATTACTTGTGTGGTTATTAAACATTACTACCTTTAATACTTTTTGGAGATACGGCCCGTGGAACCCCACCTGAAAAAAGTACATCTTCATTTTATTCATCAATAATAAATTCAAGTTAATAAACAAACTAGTAGTTTTGTACGTGTTAATTAATCTTAATATGGTACTATTGACATTTTAGAAGCAAATATACGCAATCAATGTTAACATTCCTTTCGAGTACAATATTCTAAATGGGTTTCTTTTTCAAGAGTTCAAATGGCTTACCTATACCGAGAGTAAATAATATAAAACCGTCTATTCCAACCATAGATCTATCAGACCCACAAGCCTAGATGGATGTTCCAATTTTCTAAATGTCATATATTAATTAGATCATATGTATAATTTTCTGAATGAAGATTACCGGTAAAAAATGAATACAATTCACACCTATCATTACCACCACGGGATCGCGACGGGTAGGATGAAACGCCTCTCCTGAAAACACATCACAGCTTTTAAACATACGTTCCAACATCTTCAGGTTGGTCAACAAACATTCACATTACTAGGTCACTGTTAATTCCCTGCAACGTCAGAATAAAGCGAATAATCCCAGACTGTCAAAATATAGATTACCAAGCTTCAGTGTGTGTGTGTGTGTGTGTGTGTGTGTGTGTGTGTGTGTGTGTGTGTGTGTGTGTTGTGTGTGTGTGTGTGTGTGTGTGTGTGTGTGTGTGTGTGTGTGTGTGTGTGTGTGTGTGTGTGTGTGTGATATTTATTTATGCAAATCTACCTTACCTAATCCGCTTTTACTTAAACCTCTAGAAAATGGCAGGCGATACGCTAAAGGTATAACTAAGTCAACTTCAGCTCATACAAATAAGCCTGCCACCAGTCATTTGTCGAGGCAAACAACAAGCGACGTAACTCGAATAGCTCGTTAACATATTGTACACTTACAATTACGTCCATTCATATTTGTCCGGCGTATTATATTGATCAACTATGATTGTTCACCTCCTGAATACAACATACCTTGTCTATCGTCTAGAACTGACACACAGCCATCAATATTGCAGGCAGTGGCGGATTAAGACATGCGTGGGCAATTTTGTAAACCCACTCAGAGATAGTAAAGATTTCTAGATTTATATTTACAGATGTATTGAATGTGAACATAATGTATACGAATAATGTCCCCCACTCGTTCTGCGACAGATACCGATCACTGATTTATAGAATCTTACGCAATAACATGTTCAAAATAAAATAAAAACATCTTAGTTCCACAATTCAATGTCATCTCAGGCATATTTATATTATTTGTATCTTAGCGCACTTTTGAAGCTTCAAAACAGCCGCAATGATACTCTGCAATGTGGCCGTGCGTTACCGCCGTAAGCAATATTAACAGAGTATACAAACCGGATCGCTTTTTGAGTCTCATAATACTTGTCTATCTGACTGAAATACTGTGTCACACCAACTGATAGCAAAACAACAAATTTGTAGTAATAAACAGCAACTAAAACATGAACTAAAACAAAAAACAAGAACACCCGTACGTGTAGTAAAATAATTCGACCCGCTCTTAAGTTGTTTCGGCTTCTCTGAAAATAGCAATACAAATATATCATTTACAATACATAATGACCTTGTAGTATATAATATTTTATGTTAAAAAGGGGCACACTGCAGAAATTATGTATTTGCGTTCGCTTGTATGATTATTATACATAATATATGATAACCTATAGGTACAGTTGATAACATAATCTTTCTGTAAAGGACTGATTTTGAGTAATATAACAGTATTGTTAATATGTATAAGGGAAGAGAGTGTTAGTTAAATTATTGGATTAGTTTAGCCACCCATGTTTCCCAGAAAATTATAAAAGCGACTGTTGTTTGGGTCCACCTACTCGTAGAGCACGCAATTATAAAATTATTAATATACTTTCTGTGTCTATTAGTGCATCAGTCCAAATAAGTGCAACATGTTCGTTGGTTGCTGTTTAAAGACATTTTTGGCGTTCTGATTAATATCTGCTAGTGTATGCCACCATACATTAATATCGTTGCAATTACACATTGTTTAAGTTAGCAGTGTTAAGACATTTAGTGTTTGTTGAATCATGTATAAACAAAGAAATTCATTATACTATAGTTAATGTTGAGATAGGAGTTTTCTTAAACAATGATGGTGTGTGTTGATTTGCTGTAAAATACATAACTAAGTTCATGTGCTCGTGGAAATAGGGAAATTGGGTACATCGCAGCAATAAGGATTAGACATGCAATTGGTAACACTGCTATTTCAATTAGCCTTAAATGGTATCTTATTAAGATGTGTTGACTTATTAATTTACTCAAACAATGGCATTGTCAGTTATATATGCTGTTTTTGACAATTGGTGGAACTACGGGTCCTCATCAATTGATGAGCAACAATAGTCTGAAGCTACAATCTAAGAGAGTAACTCGATAACTCAACATCCATACGTTTTCCTTCCTTTTCACTTTTCTTATGGACTCCTTTTTCTTCTGAAAGTTAAACAATAATACTGTATACTTTCAATCTAGGTGAACCTAGACAATACATATGACATATGCAATGATTTATAATGCTGGAAACGGGTATTCTGAAGAGGTACATGCCAATATTGTGTAATTATATTTGTACACTCTACTTATATATATATATATATATATATATATATATATATATAATATATATATTTGTGTAGTTGTTTAGTAATAATTATACTGTATCTGGTCAAGTACGAAACAATTGATAGCATAACATAGTTTTAACAAGTTATAAATACATTTTATGCCTCATCAAAGAATGGCAAACAGAAAACAAGCAATCTAAGAAGAAACCATAACACGCATACGTGTCATTTTCTGCCACAGTAGTTTCTCTTCGGCTGAAAACAAACACACATTTTAAGCGTAGAAGAACTACACATATATCTATAGTAAATTCAATAATTTATTATGTTGAAGAGATGTATTCTGAAGAAATGCATATTTGTATTAAGTATTTACATTATACGTGTGTCCATGTTAAATAGTTCATTGTATGTGATCAAGAATGAACATATGATAACATAATTTAATATTTGTACAGTAATTTTAAATACAATATTACATATTATAATATTAGTATTGTGAATATTGCTAGAGGTAATACTATAATGTTAATTGTTATAATAAATATAATACATTAGTGAGGTCAATTCAATATAAAACCATTAATGAATACAATACGATGAATGTAAAAACATAAATCAAACAATTTTAGCTACTTTAATTTATCAAACGCACGAACATCACAGAGTTGGGTCAAAATGGCTTCTCATTCAGGGCAAACAAAACTCTTACTTTCAAGTAACGTATCTGACATACAAGGTACCATTGAGTTTCCTTTATTAACACGTCCATTCATATTGCAGCAATTTATAATTGTTTGTGAGTGAATATTGGATATTAAGAACAATAACAGAACTAGTAGATAGCCTTGCATTCTGTAATTGCACAGTCGTAACACTAACACAATGCAGTTATCTAAAAAACAATAAAACTAATAACAAATTAAACATTAAGTAATCCTATAAATTTTCAAGATAATAAGCTTATTACAGATATGCAATCTGGTATAATACCCATATCATTTCGTGTAATTATTCTTTTGAACAAATTATATTATCATTGCAAATTAACGAAAAGAAACATTGGCACCAGTTATCTTGCTGAGCAAGCAATTACCTATGTAAAGTGATGAAAACATGCAAGGATTCGTAATTCACATGATTTTGCACTTATATATTATGGACGTAAACTGTACTGTTAGGCGCTCAGAAAAATACTTATGGTATGATACTTAATACACATCCATAACATATATCGGATATCCTGTATTACACACATAATCCCAATTTAGACACACTTGTATGCAGAATGTCCAAGCTCATATTTGTATGGAAAGTATAATTATTGTCATTTATATCCTATTTTTGTAAATTGGTATTGGATGGGATTCGTGTGCCCGCAAATCGATGAACATATTGACGCTTGTAGTTATTAGCAACACAGAAAAACAAATCTAAACTGAGAATACAACATCCATACGTGTTAATTCTTCTCGAGTTCTCGGATAGGATATATCTTGTTCTGAATTCAACAACAATAATGTTTTTAAATTTTCAACGAAGAGTAACAAAAACAATACATACAATATATATTGTTTACAAGAGGATTTATGAGGAAGAAGTGCATACCAGTGTCAAATATTGCTATACTATGTATTTGCGCTTTAAATAAATACATAATAATAATAACATTATGATAAAATACATTGTATGTCATCAAGTAGATACAATTGATCGTATAATAATTATACTGTATACATTACCCCGCTTCGTGTGGAGAAACGAACATTATTTTCGTTCAGAAATAGCTTAATTTCGGTTGCAACGATAAGGGCCAACATTTTCAAGATAGAACTGAACGCGCTGTTAAACTTGGTAAAGAAGACCCGCCGGAAGCCGAAATGCAAAGGCGAGTAACAAACCGAGGCTACATTGACAAGTGGCAGTGCAAAGTTTATTGTTTTGGCGAACAACGAAACTCGCCGAAAGGTGTATATATGCTGTCACGAACAGCTGGTATTCTACACGCAGAGCCTGTCGGTGAAGGTAATTATTTATGTGTCTTGTATAAGAAATGTTGGCCTAAATGTTCATTATGAAGTCCGGGCTGGATAATAATAAAAATATCAACGCAACGGAGTGAGTCGATGGCGGGTCAGTGACAGGTATGTGACAGTTTCTACTTCACAGCCATGTATTATTCTCCAGATTAGTGGTGTAGTGTCGGACATGTTATACACAACTTGAGGTTACCCAATTTGAAACACATATGGGGTCATGGCTCTTCGATTTATATCAGCCTGATACACAGTGACAAGCTCGGTCCTTTGCCCTAGTTCCAGATTGTCCACAACTGTGACTGAAAATGCAGATTAATTGTTGTTTTTCAAATACTGGACATTATTATGCGATTATGGCATGTTTTTGTATTATTGACTGTGCGGCTATGAAACAGATGTGTGTCAGTATTGATTGTTCTTTTAATAGGCGTGGTATTTAGAGGGAGGGTATGGAGCATAATTCTGGAGGGCTAAATAAAGAAAGACAATCACCACCCATGTTCTTTATGAAATCGACTTCATGCTGAATAATAAAGTGATGGTTTTTAGCGGAAATATATGTACAGTGGAATGTCTCTATTAAAAATAACAATACTAAATAATAATACTAAATATTACATTAAACGTAATACTAAATATTACATTATCAATACTATGATTAATGCTGAGGGCAACGTTATTAGAATGTTAATTGTTAATAAGGTTAACATTTCCCCTATAAGCGCCTTGCATATCGGGAATATTAACTATTTTCCTCCCAAGCGGCTTGCATATCAGGAATGCTAACGTTTCCCCCCTAAACGGCTTGCATATCGGAAGCCACAATCTCAATGATTTATTTACGCCCTCACGAACTGTAAGCAACAAATACGTCTCTTTTTAAAGTTCCACAAATTTCAAGAGTTCTAAGGATAAACCTTATCTGTTTGCATCAAGATGTTCGCGCTGTGTCTCTCCCTAAAATTTACGTCATAACGTTCGAAAAAATCAGTCCGGTTTACATTGTGAGTATAGTCCTATTCGCTGAGCTACTATACCCCTGGCCCATCGTCTCCGTAAAGCTGAGGATTGAGCGGAGTCGAACTATACAATTATAGTAATTAGCTTCGCCAACCGCTACTGCGTCAGACGTGGAGACGGCGCAAATACCTGCTCAAATGTGAAGACGGTTACACGACTGGTGGGATTTCCAATATAATGACCCATTTAGCCATAAACATTGCATGTAACATGAGCAGCGTGTGGCTGAAATCACCAAAATTACCAATTGGCCGGAGACCGACCACACTCTTCATGGGCGATATAACTGGCTGACTTTAAAAGAGGTTTTGAAAGGGATGTGCCAGGGGTAAGGAAGAGCTGGTAATGACGTCATCAGCCGCATCGAACCCAGGTGTTCGAGGATGGTGTATTTCAACAAAACACATTCTTTTTTTAATTTCACCTAAACGCAGGCAATGGGGCACCATCAAACACGATTTCAGTGCATACATATAAAATGTTATCCATCCAAATTGCTGTAAAGAAAACATTATCTCCTCTGGTCGTTCATGTGTGGTTATCCTAGGTTTCTCATGCACACGTGCCAGACATGACCAATCTGAAAACTGATATGCTATTAATAGGAGAAACGAAACAGATATACGAAAATTCCCAAGCCGTACCTACATAGATTCCAGGTCCATTTAGAATTAGAAAACAGCAATGTTACAAGTTTTAATATATACGAACTTCTACCGATTAAACGGTGAATAAATCATTCGAAAAAACGTTCCCTCCCGGAAGGACTGTAATCTTATGTTTCAAAGAATGATGCTTACACAATTTATGTTAATTTAATACAATAATTGTATGTGGATATTGGTGGCTCGACAATTGTTGTTATATTGCCAAGTAGCTTATAAACAAGAACACGGTAAACTGAATGTGTATGAAATATAACAATCAATAACAACTTAGTAACACAATTATAAAATCAAACAAAATAACTCAGATGTACAATTGTGTATCTCGCTGTAGACAGTGGTAGATACACGCCTTCACTTGAATATGATGTTAACTTGCTTTTTTGTGCATATCACGATTTGAATGTCTCTTGGTTTTAAGTCAGTATTTAAACCTACTATTTCCATTAAGCTGTTTTACTCCTCGCGGTTGTTAGTAATTTCGCAAAAATAAAACCCAGATATAGCCCTATCAAGTATTTTATGATAGTCCACGCCAATGTGCCCCTAAACCTTTTGAAATGTCCCCCAGTGTAGGTGACAATAATGTGTTGTGACATTTTCCGTTATCATCACTCCAGCAGAGATGGTGGCTGAAGTTATGGTGATGCAGAATCGACAAACTACACCACTTTGTTTATCCGCCAGTGGCGGTTTTGCGTGCCCCCAAGACTCGACTTCTGAATCTAACCCTCTATGTGGTAGTTGTATTTGTCTGTATGAGGATTTTGCAGTAATGGGTGTCCTTGTTAAATTGTATATTGTTATACACGAACCTAAAATTCTCACCCTTGTAGTAAGGTTATATCTTAAACTATTTGGTGTGTCAAGGTACATTGGAAATATTGTCTCATATATCCATAGGTTAGATATTATTCTATTGACCAGACTCATTACAATGTTATGTTTGTGGTATACAGAACAAAATTGAGATGTTCGGTGTCGGAAGTAGTTTTATTTGGTGTCAGACGCACGTGTGTGAAATACAATATACCAAAGATTTACAATTATGATTATGTTTTCCAAACCAGGTATCCATATTGACAGGAACACAATTACGGGCTTAGTTTGAATCCTCTCTAGCTACACATGCTGACATTCTGACACACAAAAGCCAACAGTTTGATATTTTCCACTGCCCAAGCACTATGAGATTAAACAAACTATATCAAATGCATTAGAACATAACTTGTCAGTGACTGCCAGCAACAGATGGTGCATTTATCTTCTCGATGACAAACGACTTGCAGTACTGTACGTTGCCTAATTACTGGGTGTCCACATTTACCTGTAACTTGTTTTCATGATTGTATAGAACTCATGTACTCACAGTTCATGTCACAGTATAAGTTCAATTTGACGTGTTATGTGTGAGTTCACATTGTATATTAAATTACATTTGTTGTGTTGAATACATTCAATAACAACACTACCTAATATACGGGTATGCATTACAGGAAATGGTGTCACATAGCAAATGTTAATGATGTTACAAATATTAGTCTGTTTCTTACTGTTTTAAATAAATTTGTATGCCGTTTTGTCATTATTGTCATCACTCTGGTCAGATGGCGTGCTCCAAATGAATTTGGGTTTGTGTAACCGATTTCACGTTTTCCAAATAACTATTACAAAATAAAACAACATTTATGGTTTATTTGTTTAAAACACATGTTATTAACATTGTATCACAGATAGTATGACATTACAACAATCCAGTAGGTCAAGATTAAACAAATTAACTATTTTAGTATCGATGTACATGAGATGAAACACATGCATATTATGTCCTTAATTAATAGTCAATTTAAAATACACCTACAATTTGTATATTACATAAATGAAGTAAGCGTATGTATGGTATTATTATGTGGAGAGGAACACTCATACTTATAGTGTTATAGTAAATATAGTGATCTATCGTTTGGTGGAAATAATCATGAACTATTTTCGTTATCATTGTCCTGTCTTTAGTTGCATAATTATTACATAATGCCGCCTAAAAATAAATTAATGCGATACCTGAAACTAGGGAATATTATCTTTCATATGATCTCTTATTTGCCTCAATTGAAGCAATAAAACAAATTACATGTTGGTTGACCTAATCGTGGAACTGCCCTTTTTGCTAAACTTGTCTTCACATGTGTGCAAAATGTCAGGAAGCTGGTATGCTGTATCATCAAAGAGAGCGAACTCACTCAGGGATGTCATCGATATCTAAACTGATGTAGCTCACTGAAGAATGCTTGATACTGAACTTTGCTTACGATGTCGAGAGTTGATGCCCGAGGACTCATGCCATATTTGGCAGACCCTGGCATCTACCGTTCCATCACCAACTGAAGAGCTATTCAGGCATCACCATATTCATATGACAGGTAACCTGCATTCTACATTGGTCTCTAGTCAGTCAAGGCTGACCTGGAAGAAAGGGTACATATCACAAGCTGCGACACAACTGGGATTACTCGGTAGACATTCGCATGACAAACATGTAATGTGCAGCTTATTCCATGGCTGCAGAAACTTGTCCGAGTAAATATATACTTGTTCAGCATGCCATACCAACTTGGGAATTAAGCACACTAGTTTAGTAACCTGTTGACCTGTAAACAAAAACTATTTTTTTATTCAAGTGCAAGACAAATAAAAAGTATAACAGAGTATGAAGCGTTCATCGTCAAAATCAATCAATATCAAATAAAATGTCATTTATGACCTACATAATTTCACAAAAAACTCAGCAAGGAATGTTTTGCTACACCAGCACCTACACTATTATCTTAGGATCAGTCAATGTTTACCAGGGTTGTTCCGGTGGGGGGTTGATACAGCATGTGGACATTAGGAAAATATGTTCTTATTCAAAACGGTGATGACTTTTTGAGATTTTTCTTTACTTGGTATTCCTTATAGTTACCGGAACTTAAAAGTTTTCAACGCCATTACATTTGAATTATGTTAATCAGTAAACTAAATTTATGAATTTTTTTTCAGTTTGCTAATTATTATCAATGTCTGTCGAGTGTAACTATTACACATGTTCATGTTTGATATTTTATGGTTTGGGCAGAGGTTGAATAGTAAAGGTGAATGTTGGACATAACAAAATGATGTAATACCAACAGTATATTTTCCTCGTCGAATATTCAAAGGTTCATAGTATGCATGTCTACCTCCTTCAAAAATAAATAACTTATTTCTGAGTAAATGTTAATGTAAACAAATGTATACTTAAATGTGCACATTATTTTGTGATACTTTATACGTGGTTCATTGTTATAAATGCAACTGAATTGAATTTGCATGGAGTGAATGACGGATCTCGTGCCGACTCAGCTGTGCATGTTTTGATGATTATGTAGACCAATGCGCGAGGCAGATGGCACAGTCAAAAGTGGCCATAACCCTGGCGGAGGTTGACCATTCTTCCAATGCTTTCTCTTGTCTTTGATTTGTTGACACTGTGTCTGTTCAAAATTGTGCAGACCATTCATTCAGGTATACCGCCATATATGACGATGTGTTGCAGTCTCTTCCCAGGTGTCCTAGGAGATGGAACATGATTTCTATGTTCCCTTCAGGTTCTCTTTGTAGGGTTTTCGTTGCCCACCTCGTGATCGCTAACTAGTCTTCAGTTGACCACAGTAGAGAGCCTTTGCTATATGGCCATCCGTCAAACAACCATAGTTGTGCACGCCGTAGGCGAAATTGAATCACAAACGATTCTGCAATTGATGAAATGTGGGGCTCCCACAGACAATGTATCCTCTCTGTGACCGCGTAACCAAATACAGTACAAATATCAATTACGCTCGTTGTCACTCTCAGTGACAAGTCTAGCTGACTGGTTAATGTATTGACTGAATAAGAATTAAAGTCAGCCTCGAGTCGAGTGTAGACTGTACACGTTGGTAAGTTGCAACTATCGTTGAATTGATACACGATTACGCGTTCCTGTTGCTATGTTAGCTGCGATAAAGCAATACATACCTCCGCATAACCACCTTTTAATCTTCGTCATGACACGTAAAAGCACGTGTGTTATGTTGTTTTCGAATGCATAAGTTTCCGATCTTCGCATAAACCACGTGACCAAAAAAGTGCAGGAGGTCGACGGCAACTCGTTTTTGACGATTAAAAAGAAACAAGTACGCATGTTTTATTAAACCGATTCTGCAAACAAGTTGAACAAATACAATATTACATATCAGGACATATAAGCATTAGATTGGCCATTGGCAATTTAATGGATTGGACAACTTTTAATTTACGACCACATATGTATAAACCGATTTTTTCAATAGATAAGCTGCAAGCAAAAATGCACATTAATAATTTAAAAACTTGTTTTCAACAGAATATACACACAATACCTGCGGTTTCGCTTTCAGAACTGCTTGAAACTGAAACAGCAAACACATCTCTCGTTGTAATGTATAGCTACAGTTAGACAACTTGGCCAGTTATATTATTAAACTGCACATAAGTAATTTGAATCTTCATGGAACCGTTACGACTGGCAGACGGTATTGCTCCCGAAGAGTTTTAGCATGCGATTTGCAGACTGAACAGCGGCCGAGCTAGCGCGTATGGCGGACTTGCTATAGCATACAATTGCTAAATTGTTAACGGTGCGCAAGGCGTTCACGAACCATTCAGTCTAGGGAAAGGTGTGCAAGTTTTAATACAGAAGCCAGGCAAACCGACAAGCCCTCTTTCGAGGGTGCGCCCATAGTATTACTGTCACTGTTTCAAAGGAGACTGTCGGTCATCGTTCTGTCGAGGATCACTCTATCTGTCGGTCTTTGTCTGTCTATGTGTGTCTCTGTCTGTCTGTCTGCCTGCCTGCCTGCCTGCCTGCCTGTCTGTCTGTCTGTCTGTCTGTCTGTCTGTCTGTCTGTCTGTCTGTCTGTCAGTCTGTCTGTCTCTCCCCCCCTCTCTCAACTATCGTGACTATGACACAGTTGTTGCTATAAACGCTATACGAGGACTTACCTTTACTGTTTCAATTTACTGTGTTTCTTTGTAAAGGTTATAGCCTAAAACCTATGTCATTCAATGACAATAATTTGTCTTCTTGGTTTAATTTTTTTTAAACGGTGTTTCTACGATCACATAGTTTACATAGAAACTTACGCTTTGCTTATCTAATCCATATGTAGTGTCAGTACTCGAAACCGAAACATAACTATGGCCGAAATGTGTATTTTATGATAAAAGCATGACATTTGGCACACACTTAGAGTATGCAATTACAAAAAGAAGACAATTACAAAGAAGAGTCAGGAGTCATAATACACGAATGGCCAAAGTATATAGATGGTGTACCAGCCTGATCCTGGGACATCCAATGTACAATGTCTGACGACAAATTGAAACATATGCATTCTGTGGCAAGACACACCGGAGGTGCTTCGCTGCCCTGCTTATTCAAAATGTGATGTAGAGAGGGTAGACTACAAGACTATCACTGACAATATCATGGGTTTCGACAGGGTTGGTTGCTTGCTTAAGACAATCAACCTGTCAAGGTTACATAATAGTGTGTGCATTGAGGTCACCTTCCGGCAATACACAGCCAAATGGCATGACTCTGGTAGATTGCAATTCAACAAGACAAAACTCACAATGAAGACAATACAGATGCTTCCAAGAAGTTCTTCCGTCAGTCTATAGAAGAAGCACTTCCTTCCATTGAAACATGTTTATTATGCGGCATGCCTCCAGTTGGAGAGCCTTTACGCAATGCATTGACCTTTCAGGTTGATGTTCGCGTCAGCCAGTGTGCTGTCAAATTGCAGGATACTGCCCTTCTTGCAAAACTAAGTGCTGGGGACATGATCGCATAAGAGGCTAAATATCATACCCAATGCCTGGTCTTTTTGTATAACAAAGCACGCGAAGTGGCAACATCAGAAGAACGTGAAGTAGACTCTGAATATCATGGCATTGCGTTTGCTGGACTCATCTCATATATTGAGGAAGCCTGCATGGACAGTCTTGTTGTACCCGTTTTGAAACGGGCCGATCTGGCAAACATGCACAGTAACCGACTTAGACAACTGAGAAATGGTGTAGCGGGACGTGTCCACTGAATAAGACTGAAGGAGAAAATGCCTCCACTCAATAAGACTGAAGGATAGAATGCCTGCTTACTTTCCAGATATGGAAGCTCACAAACAAGGCCGTGACGTGGTTCTCGTTTGACGTAACGCAGTTCTGAATCGGCAATACGAAAGACGTATGGATGTGATGCTGACAACGACGCTGTTCATCTTGCCAAGACCGCTAACATTGTCAGGAGAGACATGTTCAAAACGAAAAGGCAATCTAGCGGTTCATTTAAAGCCAAATGCCAGGAAAGGTCTCTGCCAATTTCACTCTTGGTATAAGTAGATATGGTGTTGAACAGAACAAATATCAAAACACAATTAAGCTCTGCGTCCGTCCTAAACCAACACTCTCCCTGGCACAGTTACTGATGTTCAACTGTTCAGTACGCCGCAGAGACGGTATCACTGCTTGTACTGCACAACCAGGAATGGAAAACACCACTGCCGATCTATCTCGGTCTAATGGTCCATACCAAGACTCGCAAACGTGATCTTGTGGACACTCTCTATGACCTGTGCCTGAGACAGGGTATTCAACATCTCCACTGAACTGGACAGCAACGTCTGTCGTCATTATGAGATGGAACAAGCTGTGTGTCCACCAAAACCCAAAGGCGGTCTCTTCACGAAAGCAGCAATAGAGCAATATATAACATTGACCATAATCCGAGTTCGACTACGTCATGGAACAGGAATACCCCTATTCTAATATCCAGCCGCCAGGTTAAGAGGTGTTCAACGGACTGTTGTAACTACCTATGCCATATATTGCATTGCGGCCAAGAAGATGATTGGCACAGATGATGATCGCGACTCCGTAGCTTCCATCTCCAAGTGAATGGGCGTGGAACAGGAATGAAAACGGCGGCTGGAAAATATGCTGGACAACTCTTCCTGCAGTGACACAAGTCAAGAACTATTGCGCTGTGGTTGCAAGAAGGGATGCTATGTAAGTGCATCAAGGCTAGATTTCGTTGCACTGCTCTTTGCTAATGTGGTGGACTGTGTGCTCTTAGCAAATTTGGGACATAGTAAACATTAGGACGTGTAGTATCTAGGAACTGTCACATTTTGCATAGGACATTTTGGTCACGGACAATGCGTACATACTTATCGTGTGACATACACACATGTGTTACATGCATACTGAACTCTCATACACGATATAATAAGTTTCTGCTGTGGAATGTTTCTGCTGAGAACATATCACAAAACATGGAATAAAACAATGATACTCCCATTGTCATACTTTATATAAGATAAACAATGAGTTAAAACTGCGAGGTGTTTTGAAGGTAACATAAACTTTCATACAAAGGAAGGAAAGGAACGATTTTTGATACTCCTCTCGTGGATATAGCCTAGCTAGTACAATGGCATTTGACGGTAGCCATCGTACAAAATAACCACCATTCTTAGTCACCATCTTGAAAAAAGGAATATCCAACAAGATCAAAAATAGTATTTAAAATAGCAGCACGTAAAACTTTACTTTTGCACCAACGTTTTCTCTGCAGGTGGTTTAGTTCTTAAGATGTGAGGAAAATTGGCTTTGAAAGGCGCCATCTTTAAAAATGGCGAATAATAGTGTTGGGGAAGGTCATACGTAATATACTGGAAATCGTTACCTTAAATATCTTACATTTCAACACAAACGTAGCGGTTATGACTAAACCATTTTAAAGATATGGACACAATTCCTTTTAACGACCGTCATTTTTTATCAAATGGCTGATACCAAGGTCGACAAAGATAAAATGCAAAAACATATTTCACAACGCTGAAACCGACTGTCCACATACCTATCGTGTGACAACAAAATTAACGCTCTAGGTGGTGTAATTCATGAGGTATAGGATCATTAGTCTTGGCGGCCGCCATCGTTAAAAATGGCGGATGTTAGTGAGGGACAAGGTCAGAAGTAATATATTTGGACCTGTTGACCGCAAAAACCTGTGCTTATATACCAAAACAGCTGATTTATTTAGTTATTCAGATATGAGTAAATAGGCTAACGGCGGCCATCTTGTAAAATGGCCTCCAATGCATTCCAGGGCGAAATTTGAGATGGCCCTATATCCAAGTAGTTTTGTATTTATATGCTCTACGTTCGTGCGAAATGTCATGCTTGTATCATAAAACACACAATTCATACACATATCAGCTAGGCTATTGTGATTGCTGCATATTGCGTGTTGTCCGCCAGGTGCATTACGGCATAGAATTACGGAGGCTAATTAAATTAATTAATGTAGAATTTTTTAATGCGTTATTTTTTGTTTACTAACTGAAAAGTTCACAGTAATACTGATGAATAATGCCGTAAGTGATAAATGTAATTTATATTTTGAAAAAGGCGACATATTGTTTAAAACAGGTTACAAATCTAATTCCAAATTACAATTTGGCAAGTTACAACATGTAGTCCCAATACACATTTAATTTCAAAATGTTTATAGTTGCTAATTTGTAGAAAAAGGAAATGTTAGTAGTATTTAAAACTGTGGAAGTTCAACTAGTTCAACTAATAAAGCAGCTTACATGTTTTCTTTGTGTGTGTGTGTGTGTGTGTGTGTGTGTGTGTGTGTGTGTGTGTGTGTGTGTGTGTGTGTGTGTGTGTGTGTACATATATATATATATATATATATATATATATATATATATATATATAATATAGTGGTAAGCAATATATATACATATATATCACACACACACACACACACACACACCAAAGAAAACATGTAAGCTGCTTTATTAGTTGAACTAGTTGAACTTCCACAGTTTTAAATACTACTAACATTTCCTTTTTATATTTTTAATACTAAATACATCACTGTTGCGTTGCAAATCTGCAGAAATATGTCAGAATTGGCTACCATTTTCTATGACATCGGATTTTTCATATTGTGGTATACCAATTTAATTTACGATTTGTTATCTATACTTAGATGATGAAACAAAAAGGTTACTTTTTTAAACGAACAGCTATGCACACACACACCCACACCCACACACACAGACACAGTATTTAATCTAAATAAGAAACACTTCCATCACTTACCTCGTGGTGTACTTCCAGGAGTGGCTTTACCGGAAACTGCAAACACAAATATTGCATAAATTTACTACTAATATAACATTAAACTAACTTGAATGTTAATGAGACAAAGTTTACTATTTTATACTAAAGTATGTAATATCGTCGCAGAAGTTATAATTACAATACAATACAAATTATGGAAACAGTGCTGTTTTGTCAATCACGATATTCTCATTTCTGGAATAAAACGTAATGTTGAATATAATTTCAAATGCTATAATATGAATAATATTTAAAAAGGCGCTTAGTTTTATTCTCTGGTGTGCCCGGACAGCACATGCAATTATTATTTTCAATACACACACACACACACACACACACACACACACACACACACACACACACACACACACACACACACACACACACACACACACACACACACACACACACACACACACACACACACACACACACACACACACACACACACACACACACACACACACACACACACACACACACACACACACACACACACACACACACACACACACACACACACACACACACACACACACGCATACATATATGTTCAACAGGCGATAAGCACTATCCGTATTTTTATGGAAACTTGATATACAATATATATATATATATATATATATATATAATATATATATATATATATATATATATATATATATATATATATATATATACATATACATATAAATGTTTAGCCACTGAGCACCGTCTTGCCACATGTGCAACAACGCTTAGCAATGGCGCACTTTTTATACAATTTATTTTTAATACTAAAGACATCACTTAGCATGACATGTCGCGTCGCAAATCTGCAGAAATATGTCAAACTTTGCTACCATTTTCTATGACATCGGATGTTTCATATTGTGGTATAATAATAATAATATATAATATATTCACAACACATTACATTTTGAAAGACATAACAATATATATGTATACAATAAGACAAATTCTAGTGTTTTAAAATAAATGTAAAAAAATATATGTAAGGTATATAAATAAATAAAATTAGTACGGTATTAAATAGCGTAGCACTTTTAAATAAATAAATTGCGTATTAGTCATAAAAATACATAATAATCGGTCTAGTGTATAATTACATCACAATGATACTGATAAATGACGGTATAGGTATAATTAATATTAATAATAAATAGTTTAGTATATGTTAACACTGTTAAAATAATAATAATAATAATAATTACGTAACAATAATGCCAATAAATAAGTGTATAATTAATATAATATTACCAAAGAATCTAGTAAAAAATAATAATGTTCATGTCGAATTACACTAATATGCAATAAAAAAATGTGTCTTCAATAGACGTTTGAAGCTGGTGAGATTGTCACAAGTCTTAATGACCGTAGGTAAATTGTTCCATAGGGACGCAGCAGCGACAACGAACGAGCAGTATCCAGCTTTGGTACGGATACGCTTCACTTCTAACATGTTATTATTCACAGAGCGTGTTCTTGTCGGTTGATACGGGCACACGAGTTCACACAAATACACTGGCGCGTCGTTGTGCATGGCCTTATAAGTGAATACAAGTAGCTTGAAATCAACTGTGCGCACAGTGGGCAGCCAGTGGAGTTCGCGTAACAAGGCTGTGGCACTGTCGCTACGCGGCTATGCATAATCTACCTTGCAGCCGTGTTGTGTATTCGCTGTAGACTGGCGATGTTAACTGCAGACGTACCGTTTAAGAGTCCGTTACAGTAGTCAAGCCGTGATGTGATAATAGCATTGACAACGCGTTCCTTGGAAGAAAGCGGCTAATTTGATTAATGTTGCGCATGTAGAAAGAGCAAGCACTGATAATTTGCAACACTTGCTTCTTCATGTCAAGGTGCCTATCAATGCAAACACCAAGACACTGAACACAAAGCGAAGCCGTAATTGTAGCCACACCAACGCGAATCACACTTTTATCCACTATTACATCTGCAGACTTAGGCACAATCAGAAGATATTGTGTCTTGCCATCGTTCATGAACACGTGCCATCCAGACCTTTACCTCATCTAAACAATCTTCCATTTACTTAACTGCAGCCACTAATGCAGAATGGTTCAAGTTAAAATGAGCATATACATGTACATCGTCGGCGTATTGATGGAAGAATAGTCCACGGGCTCGTATGATGTCACCGATAGGTTGGGCGTATAACGAAAGGAACAGTGGCCCAAGGACAGAGCGTTGCGGGACACATGTCGTTAGAGTAGTTGTACTCGACGACTGGTCACCGATTACTACTCGCTGCGTCCTCTCTTTCTTGCCAACAAAGCCGTAGCGCAAACGTAACCGCCTAATCAAGATGATATGGTTGATCGTATCGAAGGCGGAACTGAAATCAACGAGAAGCAAGATCCTTGTTTTTGTCCATTGCTGTTTTGGCGGCACTTGTGACATACAGCAGCGTAGTTTCTGTCGAATGTTTTTTCAAATACGCCGACTGAAAGCACTCAACCATTTGCCGATCAGATACATGCGTCCTAAGCGCGACCACTTTCTCAAGTACTTTGGATAATTGAGTGAGGTTACTCACTGGTCGGTAACTGCTCAAGGTGTCTTTGTCCATTGATGGTTTTTTTAAAGTGGTCGGACAATTGCATGCTTCAACGACTTCGGCATCACTCCCTCGTCCAGGGAAGCATTTGTGATCCGTGTGGTTGCAGGCACAATACTAGTGATGTTGTCAGTGAGCTGATTTGCAGGCAGAGGATCCAGCACGCACGTTTTCTTATTAGCACTACAAATCGCTGTAATCTCTGTGTTCGTTGTTCGATCAAACACATCGATATACTCAGCGAAACAACGTCTTTCGTCTGATGGCCTATCGATGTCGTTGAAACACTGCAGACTTGATAGGAGACTGTCAATTTTTTCCACGAAAGAAACGAGAAAACAGTTCGCATCCTTGAGCGGCCAAACGGAACTCAGGTGGTTGCTGTACGCGCTGACTATCGAGCGATCTCAGTAGACGAAACATGTTTTTGTTGCTTGCCTTTTCCAGTTTTCTGAGGTGTGTGCGCTTGTGCTGCCACAGTGTAACGTTGCTGTCGTCCTATTATCAACTTTATTTCAAGCGTCCTCCAAAACTACTGTACCATATCCAGTTAACTGTGACCGTCGCCATGGCAATCACTTATTCAAGCCGCCAGCTGTTTAAGATGTGTCACCAAACATCCAAATCTGTCATGGGTGTCTCCAAGTCAGTGTTCTATGACTTAAAACTATTGGGCATTTGCAACGCTCCGCCGACCCACAGAGGGACAGCAGGCGGTCAAAGACAATGCCGGTGACCAGAGACAATGCAATCCACCAGCATGAACACAACAGTGTCGTCTCAGAACGACAACAATGACACATCAACACAACGACAATTCCCCAAGAAAGGTTCATCATTCATTAAGATTATCTCAATTACGTGTAATAGTATGAAGGGAAATACTAAGAACTGTGAGTTTCGTGCGTTACTACAACAATACGATCCACATATCATTCTGGGATGTGAGTCCAAAATTGACAATACATTACCCACTTACAGCCTCTTCCCTTCTCGCTATACGGACGTGCATAGGAAGGACCGTACCAAACACAGCGGCGGAGTGTTTCGTGCAATAAGGGGAGATATTCTGGCCACAGAGGAGAATGACTTAACCAAGGACAATGAATGTGTATGGAGTTCCATCCAACTTCCACAATCGCTGAAACTATACTTGGGTTCTTTCTATCGACCACCAGGAGCCCCACTAGAACATCTAGAGCACGTAGAAGAGTCCCTAACAGAACTGCACACCAAATGTATGCATAGACACCCAAACGCTATAATCGCCGGCGACTTCAATGTTGGAGACATAGCATGGGACACAGACGAAGTGTCAGAGACCTGTGGTAGTGTAAATGCCAGAAAACGTGTAGCTATCAAAGAACAGTTTAGCCTTACTCAGCATCAACGAGAAATTACACGACCTTCATCGAATGCTGTGCTGGACTTGGTTTTTAGCACAAACCCAAACCTCGTTTCTCGGATTGAAGTGGTCCCTGGAATGAACGATCATCTTGCGGTACTCACCATACTTGACGTCCGTCCCAAATAGCACTCAGACAAGCACTCGCACACGGTGTACAAATACAACTCTGCAAACTTTGAGGGCCTAAGGGCAGACATGGCCGCTTACGCAGCGATGTTTGTAATGGGAAATCCAACATATAGAACAACAAATCACACCTAGATCACAACAATATACTGCATCCAAACCAACATGGCTTCCGAAAGGGTTTATCTTGCGAGACGCAATTTGTTGATATCATACACGAACTAGCTTATTCAATTAATCAAAAGACGCAAACAGATGGCATCTTTCTGGACTTCAGTAAGGCATTCGACAAAGTATCACACGATAAACTTCTGCATAAGATCCGTTACTATGGGATAGGTGGTAAGATCAGTGCGTTCCTGTGTTCTCGCAGTCAACAAGTTGTAGTCAATGGACAAACATCGCAGTCAGCTGGTGTACTCTCGGGAATCCCACAAGGAAATGTGTTGGGGCCTATGTTTAATGTACATCAAAGATATCGCGGAAGGAGTGACTTCGCAAATGCGCATGTCCGCTGACGACAGTAGGCTTATTGTTTATCGTCAGATACATATTCCCGCTGACCATTTCACACTCGCGTCTGACCTGAACAAACTTCTATGTTGGGCAAAGACATGGCAGATGGATTTTAATGTGTCAAAGTGTGCCGTCTTGTCGGTTACTACCAAGAGAAACATATCAGCATTTAACTACTACATGGGGAGCCAACAAATACCACGGACTGACAACCAAGACTACCTGGGGGTTACCATCAACACAACATTATCGTGGCAACCACATATCAGCAAAGTGCAGAACAAAGCCAGCAAGACACTTGGCTTACTCAAACGAACACGGCATGCGACGCCACAAGTGACACAAACAGCATACGAGGTACTCGTGCGACCAACGCTCGAGTTTGTCACATGCGCCTGGGCATCTCACACAAAGACGGGCACTCAGACAATAGAGCGCGTACAAAGATCCTCTGCGCGGTTTGTCACCGGTGATTACCGCAGAACTTCATGTGTCAGTGATATGTGCACTAACCTAATGTGGAACTCCTTGTACACACGAAGGCGCATAAGAGATGCCACTCAGTTTTTTTTAATTCACCATGTACTAATGCACATTAGCTTGCCTGTCACCATCACCACAACAGATGCGCGCAACGGCAACACAAGCACAAACTACGAATCCTACCAACCACTTGCACGCCCTACCAGCAGTCATTCTACGTTCAACCGTGGAACGCACTTACCGAGGAATCGGTCACCGCATCTACCGCAGACGTGTTCCAGAGAGCCGCCATCCCAGTCATTGACATAATTGTTTTAGTGTTAATCATGGACTGCCTGCTTTTTATTTTTTATTTAATGTACCAATAATTTTATTGATCTATTTATTCTAATATTTTATTAACTTATTATTTTAGCTCACAGTGTTGCATCCTTTACATTGCATGACCGTGAAATTTAATGTACAAATAATTTATTTATATATTTATTATATTTATTTTATTAATGTATTCATCGTTTTAATGTACACTTAATGTACAGTTAATTGTATTTATCTATTTGTCATATTTATTTTGTTAACTTATTACTTTAGCACACAGTGTCGTTACAACTGCAGTATAGTGAAACATCACTTTTTAGCAGTACATTTTTGAAGTCTGAAGTCTTGAAGTTGATTTCGAAAATAATCCGGTTTTGGTGCGGATATCAGCGCAGTACATTCATCCCGGGCGGTGACGTATAATTATCGATGAATCTCCAGTTTTGTTCTTCTCCACACATTCTCCTGTTTTCGCTTTTTATTCCTGGCAACATCGATGTCAGTGTCATACCAGGGGTGTAGTGTTGTGTCTCGTACACGCACGTTACACCATGGGGCATGTTTGTCGAGGCAATCGGTGAGACAGGTGTTATTCAAATGTACCAATTCATCAGCTTGTCGATCATTTGTGCACGTACACATGTCGGTACACACAAACGTAATGTCATTTCGTAGTGCGTCAGCATCAATGTTTCTTTGTAATCGTGTTGGTTTGTGCTGCAGGCTTCAGTGCTCTAAGTTTCAGTTCAATGCGATGGTGATCGGATTTGGTCGTATCGTCGAAATGAATATTACAATCGCCAACGATGACAGTAGGAATAACGCAGATGGATGCTACGACGAATAGCTGCTCTAGTTCTGAGTAAAAGTCCGATAATGTTCGAGATGTCTTGCTTGTTGCATGCGGGTGATAAACGACCCATAAATTGCATTTCAACAAGAACGGATTGGTGAATTGCAGACGGATAAGTTCAATGGTCTTTGGGAGGATCTTAGTGTTGTACGTGTTCCGATACACTACGGCAACTCCGCCCCAAACGACCACAGGGACGTGCCACATGATGAAATGTGTAGCCGGGAGGCAAAAGTTCAGTCACGATCGCTTCGTTTCCGGTTTGTTTTAGCAACGGCTCGCTGATTGCCAAAATATCCCAATCGTGCTGGATAATCTCCTCGTTTATAGCAAGTGTCTTATTTTTTGACCGATCTAGCATTTTTCAACGCCATGTTCGTGTAGCAATCGTTGCCAACAATTTGGCAAGTTGACAGTTTCACGTGAATATTGTTATTGTTGTTAACGCCGCGTTGGTGGAAAAGGGGTTTAAAGCCGGGTCGACGTCCGATCACTGGTCGAATTGTACGTTGGCGATTGCAATTAAGACCGACTCTGCATCCTCGCGTGACCGCACAAATTCCATTATCCTTTATTGCGTCGAATAAAGGCTGCGGTAGCTTGCTGCCACTGACAGCAGCATTGTTACAGGCGAATAGTTCCTGTCGTGTGTACGTCACCATAGGTATACCATCGGAATAAAAGTCACAGAAATACACACAAATAAAACACAAATGACACAGTAGAACAGTTCCTTGCATCCAGGGTAATGTTATAAAAACGATGTTCCAGTCTCACCAGTGTCGCAGTCGTAGAAATAAGTAAAATCCAATGTTAAACAGAGAGCAAATAAATAGCTGCCACAATGGCGCTTGATCACATGACCACCTTTGTATACCAATTTAATTGACGATGTTTTTATCTATACTTAGATAATGAAACAAAAAGGTTACTTTTTTAAACGAACAGCAATGCACACACAAATACGCACTCACACAATCAAAAATCAATCAAACTAATAATTAAAGTATTTAATCTAAATAAGAAACACTTGCACCACTTACCTCGTGACATGATTTCAGGAGTGGCTTTACCGGAAACTGCAAACACAAATGTTATATAACTTGACTACTATTACAACATTATACAAAATTGAATGTTAGTGAGACAAAGTTAACTATTTTATTCTAAAGTATGTAATAACGTCGCGGAAATTATAATTATAATACATATTATGTAAACAGTGCTGTTTTGTCAATCACGATATTCTAATTTCTGGAACAAAACGTAATGTTGAATATAATTTCAAATGCTATAATACGAATAATATTTCAAAAAGGCGCATAGTTTTATTCTCTGGTGTGCCAGACGGCACATGAATTTTTCAATAATTATATATATATATATATATATATATATAAAATATATATATATATATATCATATATATATATATATATATATATATATATATATATATATATATATATATATATTAAAAATTCATATATATATATAATATATATATATATTCAACAGGCGATAAGCACTATCCGTATTTTTATGGAAACCTGATAATACAATAATATAAATGTTCAGTCAATGAGCACCGTCTTGTCACATGTGCAACAACGCTTAGCAATGGCGCGCTTTTTATACAATTTATTTTTAATACTAAAGACATCACTTAGCATAACATGTTGCGTTGCAAATCTGCAGAAATATGTCATAATTTGCTACCATTTTCTATGACATCGGATTTTTCATATTGTGGTATACCAATTTAATTTACGATTTTTTTATCTATACTTAGATGATGAAACAAAAAGGTTACTTTTTTAAACGAACAGCGATGCACATACACACTCACACAATCAAAAAGTCAATCAAACTAACAATTAAAGTATTTAATCTAAATAAGAAACACTTCCATCACTTACCTCGTGATGTGCTTTCAGGAATGGCTTTACCGGAAACTGCAAACACAAATGTTACATAAATTGACAAATTGACAAATTGACTACTAATACAACATTAAACAAAATAGAATGTTAATGAGCAAAGTTAACTATTTTAGACTAAAGTAAGTAATAACGTCGCAGAAGTTATAATTACAATACATATTATGTAAACACTGCTGTTTTGTCAATCAATATATTCTCATTTCTGGACCAAAACGTAATGTTGAATAACATTTTAAATGCTATAATATGAATAATATTTCAAAAAGGCGTATAGTTTTATTCTAGTTTTATTCTCTGGTGTGCCCTGACGGCACATTGTTTTAATATATATATAATATATATATATATATATATATATATATATATGTATATATATTATATACATATACTATACATATACATATACATATACATATACATATCATATACATATAAAATACATATACATATACATATACATATACCATATACTATATATACATAAATATATATATATATATATATATATATATTATATATATATATATATATATATATATATATATATATATATATATATATATATATATTAACGCATAGACTATCCATTTTTAAAACCTGATAATACAATAATATAAATGTCCAATCAGAGAGCACCGTCTTGTCACATGTGCAACAACGCTTAGCAATGGCGCGCTTTTTATCTAATTTATTTTTAATATTAAAGACATCACTTAGCGTGACATGTTGCGTTACAAATCTGCAGAAATATGTCAGAATTTGCTACCATTTTCTATGACATCGGATTTTTCATATTGTGGTATACCAATTTAATTTACGATTTTTTTATCTATACTTAGATGATGAAACAAAAAGGTTACGTTTTTAAAACGAACAGCGATGCACACACATACTCACACAATCAAAAAGTCAATCAAACTAACAATTAAAGTATTTAATCTAAATAAGAAACACTTGCATCACTTACCTCGTGATATGCATTCAGGAATGGTTTTACCGGACTCTGCAAACACAAATGTTACATATAATGACAAATTGACTACTAATACAATATTAAACAAAATAGAATGTTAATGAGACAAAGTTAACTATTTTATACTAAAGTATTTAATAACGTCGAAGAAGTTTAAATTACAATACATATTATGTAAACGGTGCTGTTTTGTCAATCACTATATTCTCATTTCTGGACAAAACGTAATGTTGAATAACATTTTAAATGCTATAATATACATATTTCAAAAAGGCGTATAGTTTTATTCTAGTTTTATTCTCTGGTGTGCCCGGACGGCACATGCAATTATTATTTTTTCAATATATATATAATATATTTATATAACATGCGAAAAGCACTATCCGTATTTTTATCGAAACCTGATAATACAATAATATATATATATATATATATATATATATATATATATATATATACTACACACATAAATATTCAGTCAATGAGCACCGTCTTGTCACATGTGCTACAACGCTTACAATGGCGCGCTTTTTACACTATTTATTTTTAATACTAAAGACACCACTTAGCATGAGATGTTGCGTTGCAAATCTGCAGAAATATGTCAGAATTTGCTACCACTGTCTATGACATCGGAATTTTCATATTGTGGTATACCAATTTAATTTACGATTTTTTTATCTATACTTAGATGATGAAACAAAAAGTTTACTTTTTAAAACGAACAGCGATGCACATACACACTCACACAATCAAAAAGTCAATCAAACTAACAATTAAAGTATTTAATCTAAATAAGAAACACTTCCATCACTTACCTCGTGATGTGCTTTCAGGAATGGTCTTACCGGAAACTGCAAACACAAATGTTACATATATTGACAAATTGACTACTAATACAATATTAAACAAAATAGAATGTTAATGAGACAAAGTTAACTATTTTATACTAAAGTATTTAATAACGTCGCAGAAGTTTAAATTACAATACATATTATGTAAACAGTGCTGTTTTGTCAATCACTATATTCTCATTTCTGGACAAAACGTAATGTTGAATAACATTTTAAATGCTATAATATACATAATATTTCAAAAAGGCGTATAGTTTTATTCTAGTTTTATTCTCTGGTGTGCCCGGACGGCACATGCAATTTTTTTTCAATATATATAATATATTTATATAACAGGTGAAAAGCACTATCCGTATTTTTATCGAAACCTGATAATACAATAATATATAATATACACACATACATATTCAGTCAATGAGCACCGTCTTGCCACATGTGCAACAACGCTTAGCAATGGCGTGCTTTTTACACTATTTATTTTTAATACTAAAGACATCACTTAGCATGACATGTTGCGTTGCAAATCTGCAGAAATATGTCAGAATTTGCTACCACTTTCTATGACATCGGATTTTTCATATTGTGGTATACCAATTTAATTTACGATTTTTTATCTATACTTAGATGATGAAACAAAAAGGTTACTTTTTAAAACGAACAGCGATGCACATACACACTCACACAATCAAAAAGTCAATCAAACTAACAATTAAAGTATTTAATCTAAATAAGAAACACTTCCATCACTTACCTCGTGATGTGCTTTCAGGAATGGCTTTACCGGAAACTGCAAACACAAATGTTACATAAATTGACAAATTGACTACTAATACAACATTAAACAAAATAGAAAGTTAATGAGCAAAGTTAACTATGTTATACTAAAGTATGTAATAATGTAGCAGAAGTTATAAATACAATAAAATTATGTAAACAGTGCTGTTTTGTCAACAACGATATTCTCTCTTCTGTAACAAAACGTAATGTTGAATATAATTTCAAATTCAATAATATGATTACTATTTCAAAAAGGCACATACTTTTATTCTCTGGTGTGCCCGGACGCCACATGCAATAATAAATTTTGCAATATATATATATATATATATATAGCTCTGGTCAACTAGGACTACGTGCAGGGGGTGTTAAGAATCTCTGGGTCAAAAAGAGCCGCCGACAGAGGGTAAGTAGACTAAAGATAACGACCTACAACGTCAGAACTCTACTAAGAGATGAACACATACAATACCTCGAAGAAGAACTTAAGGAAACCAGATTGGTATGGGATGTAATCGGAATCGGAGAAGTGAGAAGAGGAATGTTTAAATACCTTACAAAGAGGTTACCTGCTTTACCATTATAAAGCAAACAACGGCCAAGCTTTCTCATAAAGAGGAAATGGAAAGACCATATTATGAGGGTAAAAAGCATTAGCCCCAGAGTAGCAGAACTTGTTCTGTGCATAACAAAGTGCTACAAACTAAAGATAGTGCAAGTTTATGCACCAACAACATCATACTAAGATAGAAAACATAAATAGCTACTACAACGACGTCGTTGAGACTTAGGAAAACCGAACTACTACACGATAGTGATGGGAGACTTTAATGTGCACATTAGAACAAACCCTATGGAAACGGCAACGCGCAAATTGCTTGAATTGAGAAACGAAAGAGGCGACACCTTGGTAGAATGAACAATATCAAGAAAGTACAAAATCACGAATACCATGTTCCAGAAGAAAGCAGGGAGGAGATGGACGTGGAAAAGTCCAAACGGTGTAACATTGATCGAAATTGACAGGCACGGTCATAAACGCAACAGTCATCAACCAAGTCAACATTGGAAGTGACCATAGAATGGTTATGAGCAACAGAAACTAGACGTAAAGATGGAAAGGAAAACAGTATTACCAAGAGGCCACCAAGAGTAGATGCCACACAAATAGATAAAAGACGTTCGAATTCTAACTCGAATTGAGAAACCGATTCGCGACACTACAAGAACTAGACGACATCGACATCATGAGCCAAGCCATCACAGACATGATCCATCAAAGCGCCGCAACGTCAAGAGTGGCTAAGGCAATCAACAAGCCATTGAAATCTAGGATATCGTCACCAACAAGAGCCCTGATGACAAAACGACGAGAAATGATGGGAAATGACGATAAACAACGAATAGAGTACGCAAACAATATTCAAGACCATCAAAAAGAAAGCAAGACAGGACATCAGGAAATACAACCAAGAGATCATACGAGAAACGATCATGGCATCAAACAACCTGACGAAAGTCCGAAGAACGCAAAAGCTAGGCCAAGACAGATTAATCACGCTTCTAGACGAACAGGGTAGAGAAATCCATGGTCAAGACAAGATCATAGAACGAATAGAAAATTCTACACCGAGCAGTGAACAGAGAACCATAATCTACACGCACGCGCACACGAACACGCACACGCACACGCACACGCACACGCACTCTTGCACCACTTACCTCGTGATATGCTTTCAGGAGAAGCGGCTTCATCGGAATCTGCAAACACAAAAAAATTTAATAACGTCACAAATGTTATAATTACAATAGAAATTATGTAAACACTGCTGTTCTGCCAATCACGATATTCTGGAACAAGACATAATGTTAAATATAATTTCAAATGATATCATATATGAATAATGAATCCAATAAAGCAATATTCATTTTGAAAGTGGCAACGTTACATATACTGATTCATTAAAAGCACACATGTTAAACATGGTAAAGTTAACATATTAATTAATATTTACCATAGTCATTACAAACATATAAATGAGCTTATTTTCTTTAAAATGCATTTTTTTACGAAAACGTAATTTTACTTCAGTTCAAAAGGCGGTTAACGATAAGCAAAACAGTCTTATAATCACAGAAACATTAAAGTAAAGTCAATTTATCAACATGGTATAGAAACACACGCACCACACACACCCACCTACCCACCCACCCCCTACCCCACCACACGCACGCACGCACGCACGCACGCACGCACGCACGCACGCACGCACCCCACACACACGCACACACACACACACACACACACACACACACACACACACACACACACACATTATATGCATGTATTTATACCCGATGTAATTCACGAATAATGTAACATAAATGAGGTGGCTACCAGAAAAGTATAACTTATCGAGCTGGTAGCCCTTAACAACATACCGAATGACATGCTTTCAGGAGTGAGTGAACGTATAGCTACAAAACATAATGTTGAATATCATTTCAAATGATATAGTACATTAATGAATGTGGGATAACTTCTTCTGAAATGAGAGCATATTTCTATATATTGTATGCAGGAGAGATACAAATGCATAAAGATATGTGAGACATGATGCTAATAGAAAAGGTTCCTTAAGATACCTTAGAGAATACAACTGATTTCACACAGGTCAAGAATGAAGGTTTACTACTCTGGTGTTGGTATTCAACGATGCTACTTCATGTATTTAAAAATGTATTCCGCTAATTATTGTGGTAACACCGTTATACCAATGTGGTAAATGATTTACCTCTCAAGACATATTTATTTTCTCAGTATATTTGTAAGAAAACATTACAGCAATCCTGTTATTGTTAACTGGCACCAGTGATGCCTCTGCTGGAAAAAAGCTGGTTAAGCTTGGGGAATATTGTTAATTCCAATTTGCATCAATTAACTCATCTATATAACTGTGTACATGGCTATAGGCAGTAGCAGATACAAATGTTTTCTACTTGAAACTGTTATAAATCTGCTCTTTGTGCCTCTTCTGGTTTTCTCTAGGCTTTAAGTCAGATTTGTAAGTATACATAATATAAGCCAAATGATATTTCACCTATCGTCCAACGTCTTGAGTGTTGGAGCGACTGTGAAGTCTATCACCAACTCCAATATGAATCCATTTTAGGTCGTCTACAGGGACAACCGATGCACTAGCGATGCCGCTGCCTTGGCCCTGCACTTAATGTGTTGCACTTGGATGTCAGAACAGATATGCACGCATCATGTTCGTAAATTAGTCTTGTATTCAACACGGTCATCCCACAGAAACAGCAAGCTGCATTTGCTGTTACTAGACACACCGATGTGTTATTGGATTCTGGACATTCATTTGCAGCGACCACAGGTTGTCAAAATGACTGGTATTGTGACCAGGATTTGAACACTGGAACTCCACAGGGATGTGTCATTACCTCTCTTCTATAGTCGCTCTTCACAAATGACTGTGTATCGTAACACTCCAGCGTACAACCTTTAAAGTTCGCAGATGACACCATTTTGGAAGGGCTGATGACGAACTCAGACAAGTAAAAAAACGCCTGAAGTGAACAGGCTGGTGTCGTAGTATAATGATAACAACCTTCAATCGAAAGCGTCCAAAACACGGAAGATGATCGTCGATTTTAGGAAGAAGAAAACCCCAGTTGCTCCCATTTCTATTAATGGTGAACCTATCGAAAGGATGAACTGTTTCTAATTTCTGGGCACGATAACATCTAGTGACATGGAATGGGAAAACACATATGGAGTCGTGAAAAAGGCTAGTTTCTGTAGTGATCATTTTAAAGAACATTACATTATATTTATTTACTATATTTCATTTTATTGTATACAGACACCACGTGACTCAAACATCAGAACACATTCTTTTTTAATATGGAATATACTTGCATGTTGCACATGGCGAATAAAGCATTATTATTAACACACGTTGTAAAGAGCAAGTGTTGAAGGAAAATGAACAAAATACCTTGGAACGGATAACCTGTGTCGGCACGAACTGCAAATAACGGTGATGAATAACATTTAAAATGCACAAAGGGTTAATGTCTTCTGAAATGAACGAAACAAATATTATTTATTTGTTAATATTATTTTATTAATATAATTTATTATATATAGTGCATTTAAGAAAATAAGTAATCGTCATCCTGTTCAATAACTGAAAATTATTAGTCCAGTAGGCATGTTATTCTTTGACCAAAATGATACACTAAGTTAAATTACACTGAACAAATTAATTCAACAGATTATTGTGGTAAAATATATCATACCCATTGTTCGTTTTGAACCCGATGTCGTCTCTGTTAGAAAGAAATAACAATATGTTCGAATAGATTGCATTTTCAACAGTGGTACATTATATTGTGTAACAGTGAAAGAATACATGTATTTAGTGTAGGAAGTAGTAGCGTAGTGCTTACAAATCAGACCATAAATCAAGCGCTTCTGAATTTCGCCGCTAAATACACGTGTGATAAACGTAACAGGCTAGCGCAACCTCCTTGTGGACACTGCGGTTGCTGGGCACCTCGCAGCCCCAGGTAAATATGTTAGGGATCTCGGGGCAGATTGTAGCTCCAGAAATGTTGTGTGCAGAGCCCATCAAAAACCTAACTTTCGTATCAGTGTTTTCTGCCTGTTTCTCTGGCGTGGTTGTAGACATTCATGCCGCAGTATGTGCTGCATCCATTTAATTACATTGTTGTGTATATTTCTCATCAGAACGCAACACACACACACACACGCACACGCACGCACACACATATCTTATTAAATATAGATATACACGCAATATATACATAATAGTATATATATATATATAACCACCGCGCCCTATATATATATATATATATATATATATATATATATATATATATATATATATAGGGCGCGGTGGTTAGAGCGTCGGACTCCCGACTACAAGGACTGGGGTTCGAATTCCTGTGCCGGCAGGTCGGTGGTTCGGTACTGATACAGCCACCGTGTCGAAACTTCGGCAATTTCGTTCACCCTATACCGCCTGCCCCTTCCAACCCGCACTAGCCAGCATGGAAGGGTAGGCTAACACCACCAGCATGCAAACACTACAAAACCATGGCCCCCAGTTCCCAGCGGCACCGAAAGAGTCCATGGCCAAGGAGGCGCCTCTGGTCAACTAGGACTACGTGCAGGGGGTGTTAAGAACCTCTGGGTCAAAAAGAGCCGCCGACAGAGGGAAAGTAGACTAAGGATAACGACATACAACGTCTGAACTCTACCAAGAGATGAACACATACAATACCTCGAGGAAGAACTTTGGGAAACCAGATTGGTGTGGGATGTAATCGGGATCGGAGAAGTGAGAAGACGAGAGGAATGTTTAAATACCTTACAAAGAGGTTACCTGTTTTACCATTATAAAGCAAACAACGGCCAAGCTTTCTCATAAACCGGAAATGTAAAGACCATATTATGAGGGTAAAAAGCATTAGCCCCAGAGTAGCAGAACTTGTTCTGTGCATAACAAAGTGCTACAAACTAGAAAATATCAAGAAAGTCCAAAATCATTAATACCATGTTCCAGAAGAAAACAGGGAGGAGATGGACGTGGAAAAGTCCAAACGGAATAACGTTAACCGAAATTGACAATCATGGTCTCAAAAGTAACAGTCATCAACCAAGTCAACTTTGGAAGTGACCACAGAATGGTTATGAGCAACATCAAACTAGCCGTAGTGGTGGAAAGGAAAAACGTATTACCAAGAGTATATGCCACATAAATAGATAAAAAAGATCGAATTCCAACACGAATTGAGAAACCGATTCGTGACACTACAAGAACTAGACGACATCGACACTATGAGCCAAACCATCACAGACATGATCCATCAAAGCGCCTCAACGTCAAGAGTGGCTAAGGCAATCAACAAGCCATTGAAATCTAGGATATCGTCACCAACAAGAGCCCTGATGACAAAACGACGAGAAATGGTGTGAAATGACGATAAACAACGAATAAAGTACGCAGAAATATTCAAGACCATCAAAAAGAAAGCAAGAGAGGACATCAGGAAATACAACCAAGAGAACATTCGAGCAGTGTAGAGAAATCCATGATCAAGACAAGATCATAGAACGAATAGCAAATTCTACATCGAGCAGTGCACAGAGAACTATAATCCACACACACACTCCACGCACTCTTGCACCACTTACCTCGTGATATACTTTCAGGAGGAGCGGGGTGATCGGAATCTGCGAACAAAAAAATGTAATAACGTCGCAGAGGTTATAATTACAATAAAAATTATGTAAACACTGCTGTTCTGTCAATAACGATACTCTGGAACAAAACATAATGTTAAATATAATTTCAAATGATATACTATCTATATGAATTATGAATCCAATAAAGCAATATTCATTTTGAACGTGGCAACGTCACATAATGATTCATTAATAAACACACATGTTAAACATGGTAAAGTTAACATAATGAATAATATTGTATCATAGTCATTACAAACATATAAATATGCTTAAGTTCAAAAGGCAGTTAACGACAAGCAAAACAGTCTTATAATCACAGAAACATTAGTCAATTTATCAACATGGTATACAAATACACACACACACACACGCACGCACGCACGCACGCACACGCACGCACGCACACGCGCACGCACGCACGCACGCAGGCACACACACACACACACACACATATATATATATATATATATATATATATATATATATATATATATATATATATATATATATATATATATATAATTATATGCATGTGTTTATATCCGATGTAATTCACGAATAATGAAACATAAATGAGGTGGCTACCAGAAAAGTATAACTTATCGGGCTGGTACCCCTAAACAACATACCCGATGACGTGCTTTCTGGAGTGAGTGAACGTATAGCTACAACACACAATGTTGAATATCAATTCAAATGATAATATAGTACATTAATGAATGTGGGATAACTTCTTCTGAAATGAGAGCATATTTCTATGTTGTATGCAGGAAAGATACAATTGCATACAGATATGTGAGACATGATGGTAATAAAAAAGGTTCCTTAAGATACCTTAATGAATGTAACTTATTTCACACAGAAATGAAGGTTTATTGCTTTAGTGTTGGTATTCAATTAATGTATCTAAAAATGTATTACACTAATTATTGTGGTAAAACCATTATACCAATATAGTAAATTATTTACCTCTCAAGACGTATTCATTTTCTCAGGATATTTGTAAGAAAACGTTACAGCTATCTTGTTATTGTCAACTGGCACCAGTGGTGCCTCTGCTGGAAAAAAGCTAGTGAAGCTTGGGGAATTTTGTTAATTCCAATTTGCATACGTATAACTGTATACATGACATGTACAGGCAGTGGCATATACAAATGTTTTCTACTTGAAACTGTTGTAAATCTGCTCTTTGTGCCTCTTCTGGTTTTCTATAGGCTTTAAGTCAGAGTTGTAAGTATACCTAATATAACAGGGACAACCGATGCACTGATGATGCCGCTGCCTTGGCCCTGAACTTTGTGTGTTGCACTTGGATGTCCAAACAGATATGCACGCATCCTGTTCGTAAATTACAGTTTGGCGTTCAACACGGTCATCCCACAGAAACTCTTTGACAAGCTGCATTTGCCGTCACTAGACGCATCGATGTATTATTGGATTCTTGACATTCATTTGCAGCGACCACAGGTTGTTAAAATGACTGGCATTGTGTCCAGGATTTAAACACTAGAACTCCACAGGGATGTGTCATTACCTCGCTTCTATAGTCTCTCTTCACAAATGACTGTGTATCCTAACACTCCACCGTGCAACCTTTAAAGTTCGCAGATTACACCACTTTGGAAGGGATGGTGATGAACTCAGACGAGTCAGAATACCGCCTGAAGTGAACAAGCTGGTATCGTGGTGTAATGATAACAACCTTCAATCGAAAGCGTCCAAAACACGGACGACGATCGTTGATCTTAGGAAGAAGAAAACCCCAATTGCCCCCATTACTATTATGGTGAACCTATCGAAAGGATGAACTGTTTCTAATTTTTGAGCACGATAAAATCTGTTGACATGGAATTGGGAAAACACAAATGGAGTCGTGAAAAAGGCTAGGTTTTGTATTGATCATTTTAAAGAACATTATATTTTATTTATTTATTATATTTCATTTTATTATATACAGGCACCACGTTACTCAAACGTCAGAACACATTCTTACTTAATATGAAGTATACTTGCATGTTGAACATGGCGAATAAAGCATTATTATTAACACACGTTGTAAAGAGCAAGTGTTGAAGGAAAATTTACAAAATACCTTCGTACGGGTAAGGTGTGCTTGTACGAACTGAAAATAACGGTGATGAATAACATTTAAAATGCACAATGGGTTAATGTCTTCTGAAATGAACGGAACAATTATTATTTATTTGTTAATAGAATCTTATTAATATAAACTATTATACACCATGCATTTAAGAAAATAACATCCTGTTCCATAACTGAACATTATTAGTACAGTAGGCATGTTATTCTTTGACCAAAATGATAAACTATGTTAAAGTACACTGAACAAATTAATTCAACAGATTATTGTGGTAAAATATATCATACCTATCTTTTTTTTGGAACCAGATGTCGTCTCTGTTAGAAAGAAACAACATGTTCGAATAGATTGCATTTTCAACAGTGGTATATTATATTGTGGAACAGTGAAAGAATACATGTATTTAGTGTAGGAAGTAGTAGCGTAGTGTTTACAAATCAGACCATAAATCAAGCGCTTCTGAATTCCGCCGCTAAATACACGTGTGATAAACGTAACAGGCTAGCGCAACCTCCTTGTGGACACTGCGGTTGCTGGGCACCTCGCAGCCCCAGGTAAATGTGTTAGGGATCTCGGAGCAGATTGTAGCTCCAGAAATGTTGTGGGCAGGGCCCAACAGAAACATAACTTTCTTATATGTGTTTTCTGCCTGTTTCTCTGGCGTGGTTGTAGACATTCATGCCGCAGTATGTGCTGCATCCATTTAATTACATTGTTTTGTATATTTCTCATCAGAACGCAACACACACACACACACACACACACACACACACACACACACACACACACACACACACACACACACACTGGAGCTTGTGTGTGTGTATATCTTATAACATATAGATATACACGCAATGTATACATAATATATATGTGTGTGTGTGTGTGTGTGTGTGTGTGTGTGTGTGTGTGTGTGTGTGTGTGTGTGTGTGTGTGTGTGTGTGTGTGTGTGTGTGTGTGTGTGTGTGTGTGTGTGTGTGTGTGTGTGTGTGTGTGTGTGTGTGTGTGTGTGTGTGTGTGTGTGTGTGTGTGTGTGTGTGTGTGTGTGTGTGTGTGTGTGTGTGTGTGTGTGTGTGTGTGTGTGTGTGTGTGTGTGTGTACATTGTGTGTATATTGTCCATCGCCTGGTAACGGTGTATTGGATGATGCCGGTTTCAAGCTTTGGAAATCTGGGACCAATAGGTTCTAAAGCTCCTAATTGATCCGGCACATAAACAGGTGACATTTTAAACCGTATTCTCTCCAATGAGAGTGGCAGTCTTAACAAACTGCACGTATCCACAATGCGCGCGCGGAAGAGTGTGTAAAACTTAAATTTATTAAAATCACACTCAGAATGTCACCAGAATATGGGGTACGTTGCAAAACTGTCTCCGGACTAGTTACACGGTACTCTCGCAATGAGTCATTGTCAGCTCCAGGTGGGTTGTAAATGCACGCTAAAATTTTATTTTATTTGTAATTTCTTACAATTCATTTTTATCAGTATTACTTTATATTTAGCATTTTCGATATCATATGGCCGGTCATACTCAATGGCTCGACTACATAACATAACACGCCACCCCTTCACCTCCTTCATCCATGCGTTCCTTTCGTTCATAACTGAAGGCTGCCAAACCTACAGATTCCATCGACATGCAAGTCTTGAACCAGGTTTCTGTGACACACACGCAGACCAGGTCACTTACGCATGCCAACGCGAGTAATTAATCTGTTTTCTCATTACTTGGTGACCGACTGTGTTGAGACTCAGAATTCCTGGTAGGTACCACCGTAGATTGATTGCAAGCGTGACGAAATTGTCTGCATTCACACTCTTTGTTCTGTGTTGTGGCATACTACGGCAACACATGTGATTATAGATCTAATGTTGAGAGATCTGTATTCCGTACATGGCACGGCCGTGTTATTTCGGCTGCTTACCTAGTCAGTTTTGGTATGATGATGTTTGTTTTTGTAGTCCACTTGGCATGATACAGCATTTCGATTGTCAGGGTGAAGTGATTTGTCTCACCATATTTGTTACCCTGGGGAGAAGGGCGAATAGTGAGAGTATTGTAGTTCTGTTTATCTGGTCGTTTCACAATCTCTCTATGCGTATTGCGGCCCCCGTTCGAAAATGGATGTTTCGTCGACGTGTTACCAGTCGGTCTCGACTCATTACAGCTCTTCTGCGAACAGGGAGCTTGCTCCGGCGTCTCTATGGCTACAGAGCATCACTGGCAAGTCGCTCAACAAATTGTTTACCCAGAACGCAAAAAGAAAAAAATGGTTCTGATGTTTACACAGTTTCTTGACAAATATCGGTTATGCAGAAAAAGACAGGGTCAGAGAGGACGTAGGAAAGGCAAAGTGGTTTTATGTGATGGCTGATGGAAGTACTGACAACAGCATCACAGAACAAGAAAACGTTTACGATATGTAAATAATAGACTCTCTTATCTTATAATATATGATATTATAAGATAAGAGGGTCTACTAAAAACCGAATTTGCTGACATTGTCCCAGTGTTGTCCACAAATACAACTGGCACATTCGATGCCACAAAGCCGGCCTAGACAACATTGTTGTGCCTGGAGAAATGTGTGTGCACAAACATGGATTAGGGCATCTTTTGATCAAGGCTAGGAAGACTGCTGATGCCGTTCAACACAATGTTGTTAACACAAGCTGGAGTTGGCCATGCGTGATGTTATAAAGGTGTCAAGCAATGTCGTAGGTCCTGTAGAAGAGTGCGTCGATATCGTCTACAGGTTTTGCTATCGTTCCTCCAAAAAACACCGCGATATTAAGCAAACAGGTGACACTATTTTAGAAGATGTCGTCTGCTTTAGTGCAGGGCACTCGCTGGATGGTGAGCAGACAACGAGCCTACTCTGCACTCAAAACATGGCCGCGGTCTCTGCTCACATGGATGATGCTGCAACTGGCAAAGGAGAAGAAACAACGTAGTGCAAAGGGTGCCTCAGGAAACTAAGAAGTTTGAATTTCAAGCTGGCTTTGCACTTCGTGATTGACGTGCTGAATATCCTTGCATATATATCAGCTGTGCCTTCCAGAAGGTTGCCCTGCTTATCACCGATATTGCTGTGAAGGTGGGAGCTGGATGCTTGAAATTAAATGCACTTCGACAGTTGAACGGCTAGGTGTTTGCAGAGTAGACAGCATCGGCGGAGACCTCACTGACTGAACTGCAAAAGGCGCCCTTCCGTGAGTTTGTTGATAAGGGTGTTGTCTTCGTCGAGGCGAGTTTCCAGTGTCACACAATCAGTAAATACAAATGGACAGCTTATCGTCAAGACACTACTACTCCTGTTCGCATTTTCTTTATTAAAGACTATGTTGATAACATTGCTAATACAAATATTATGTTACTTGAAGGGAACATTGATTTATTAACATTTCAACAAAATAATAAAGTAGTAAAACAATAGACTAAGATGTTATACCAGACACTGCAGTATATATATATATATATATACATATATATATATATACATATATATATATATATATATATATATATATATATAATCATAAATTCAAGACTAGTTGTCTGTGAGTCTGCTAATCGGACGGACTACCAGCTGGCTAAAACTATTGTGCACCCTGTATATATACTATAGTGTCTGGTATATCATCTTAGTCTATTGCTTTACTAAAATAATATATATTATTTAGTAAAACAATAGATGACTAAGATGATATACCATTGACTAATATATATATATATAAGGATAGTATTAGCCAACTGATAGTCCGTCTGACTTTATATATATATATATATATATATATATATATATATATATATATATATAGTCAGACACATCAAGTTAACGGATATATTGCCTAAATACTATACTGTATATATATTATTATATATATATATATATATATATATATATATATATATATAAACAAGGTGCACGATAGTTTTAGCCTTTTAGCCAGTTCCGTCGGACTAGCAGACTTACAGACTAGTAAAATTATTTCAGGACTAGTTGTCCGTGAGTCTACAACTAGTCCTGAATTTATTTTACTAGTCCTTAGATATAACCACACTAAACATAATATATGTATCTATATATTTCTATCTAAGCACACATGATACACTACCTTCTTGTTCGTCCCGATGTGTGTCATCCTGTACAAAGACAACAGCAGCAGATGCTATTGCAGCAACAACGGCTGCATTGGCTGCTTCAAACAGGCCACTAGCTGCAGAAACAACACGTATAAGATGCATAAACAAAAACTAGAGCCGCTGCAACAGGGTGACAGTATTTATAGTCTACCAGTGTTATTTGTTCTTCACAGTCGCCGTACTAATTCTTGTTTGACTATCGTGGCATATGGCATCAGACTGGATATAAAATGAACATGCTATGAATCATGAGCAGGGTTCGTGTTTAACAGTATTCCGTTACTCCGAGCACTCCCAATTTTGCAACAGATTACCAGATTCGACACTGCAGGGATGCGGCCGGTTTACCACATGATGTGACGTGCCAGACGGACCAGAAGTTCTTTCTTTAACAACTCGGTCTTCGGATGCATGAAAGGCTAACAAGGTGGCAGTAAATACATTTGGTATGCTGCACATTATAAATCGTAAACAACGATGGCGGTAGAGAGAAACGTACTTCATATTTCTATATACACGCAACTATTTATAATATTAATCAAAGGAAAGTTAACGAACGTCATCGTGCGGTTGATTTAGCAATAGCAGTGTGTTGCATATGGCCATAAACCAAGGGTTTTCACAGCTGTTATGCCCAGTTTGGTATCGAATGGCGTGGATTTGTGAAGCGTGGCTGTTATAATTCTTCTGACCATTTTCTCTAAGAGATAGATAACCACTAGTGAATTATATTATTGATGCCTTTCGCAAAGATTTGATCTCTTTTAATGACATTTCTCTAACTATGACTAATTGGTGTTACACCTATATAAATAAATATCGCAGAATAGTCTCGTTTTTCCCCATTTCATTAAAAAATTACAAGATTTCTAGATGGATTACTCAATTTCATATGTTGGCACTCTGGGGTATGACTTTTTACCTTAAAATCGAACGCTGATGAGTGATTCCACCAACATGACAACATCAAATGGGCTTAAATGAAATTGCTTAAATTAGCTTTGACAATTTGCGTTAACTAGTTCTGGTATATGACATGATAATAATTATTTGAATTAATAGATGATCCAGCGTCTTGGGTTTTATTTTTTATTTTTTTTATTACATATTTACCCCTCAAGTAACAGTGTTATGTAGTCTGTATAATTTGACTGTCCTTCTTCAGCACACTGACATACGATGGAGGTCATGTAACACGACAGTTGGCAATAATATTTAAGCTCACCGATGTACAAGTGTACCACAGACCGATCAACACTCTGAGGCCATTGTTAATTCAAGGATATAACAGAAAAGTCAGATATATGTGGGATTGTGAATGACATACAGTGCCCAGCACCATACTGTAGAAAGAACAAAACCCATTGGCACAATAATTAAATATCATCTACGTTGTCGCTAACCACTATCGGAACTAGCGAACCCAAATGAAACACAGCCCATCCGTGTTCAATGAAGGACGTAAAATACTACGCTATAGGGAGAACTGGCACAGGAAGAAGGTAAAGCGGCAGTTTACATCCACACAGAAAAGACTTCATTAAACAGTGGCAAGGAGCTTCCACTAGTCCTGCTCCAGCTTGTGTCAGGTGACCTGTGTCAACGTAGTGTCAATCTGTTAAGGAAGACCTCTGAAAGTGGCCGACATATACAAACCACTCAAGCATGTTTATTGAGAGGTAAATGTGTACGGTAAAAATAATTGTTTATCATAAAACTGCATCCTAATCCAGTCATAACAAATTATAAGGATTATAATTACGCTGATTACACCAGGAACATTACCTTGATCGTATTGTAATTTGGCAACTGAAACAAAAGATGCACACATTATATATTAAATAGCACATGGTCAAAAAAAGTGTAACCTATTTAAAGATTTGAAACAGTCTTCATCAAACATGTTTCCATTTAAAGGCAACAATCCATCGACGCCGACTGATGCATGTTAGACAATATATTGCTAATGATGACGTCTTGCTTGCTTTCTAAACCGTATGTAGGTGAGTTAGTAAGCTAGTAGAACGTTTGTATATATATATATATATATATATGTATATTGAAATTGGCCACCTTAACTCTTAATATTTGTGGCAACACACGCGTTCTATTAGCTTACTAACTCACGGTTTAGAAAGCAAGCAAGACGTCATCATTAGCAGTATATTGTTTGGTGGAAATAATCATGAAATATTGTCGTTATTGTTTTCCTATTTTAGGCGCTCAGGTAAACCAACATATCAGTTTTTAAATGATATGTTGGTTTACCTAGGCCGAATCCTATATATATATATATATATATATATATATATATATATATAGGTAAAACGCAATCATATCATTTTTTTAATTGCTTAAATTTGGGAAAGTAGGGTAGCATATGAAAGGTAATATTCCAAAGTTATGTTACAACTTATTATGTAACTAAAATAGGAAAACAATAACGACAATATATCATGATTATTTCCACCAAACAATCTATCACTATATCTACTATAACACTACTAGTCAGATTAATCCTCTTCATTCGTTATAATGCCATACATGTGCTTTGTTGATCTATGTAATATTGAAAAATGTAGATGTATTTAAAATGACTTTTTTTTATATATATATATATATATATATATATATATATATATATATATATATATAACAACTAGATACATTACCTTCTCGTTTGACACGTCTCGCTTCTGAAACAGAAGAGTTGATTTCATGTACGCAAAACAAAATGATTAACCTTAAAGGAAATACAAAAACTAAAATCCGTTTTCCATGTATGTAAAAAGATTAACCTTGTATACAACATTTGACAAATTAAAGAATATACGTTTTGTATAACTTCAATTTTAAGCCTGTCTGTATAGCGATTCCCGCGAAAAGATTGAATTGCGTCCGAAATGACACATACTGTCATCAGGCGGACCCTCCCTTTCTGTGCATTCAGAGCATATTAATTTTTATAAAGATAATATTTGGGTCGATACGAATTCCAAAATAACTTAATTTGCAATTTTCCGATGTTATACAAACACTGGTCATCATAAGGAACAAACAGTTATCGTACGAATTGTAGCTGGATGTTTCGCGAAGGCCTGAGCGTTGGGTTCGCCGCTGCCTTCGGCTCGTTTTCAGAGTAATTGCATCAATTGCAGATTATGTAACGTTTATATCTGAAGTTAAAATACTATTTGTTTGTAATATATATATATATATATATATATATATATATATATATATATATATATATATATATATATCCTGGTGTGGATTATCTCCCGTGAGCTGCAGTCCATACAATTAGGCCTACTCTGAAAACGAGCCGAAGACGGCGGCGATCCCGAAATAAATAATTGAACCAGTAACACTTAATTCATCAGCTTAATAATTAACCAAGTTATTGATACATACATATTTTCTGAAAATCTTAAAATTACAAAGGTAGTTTAAATTTTAAAAACGGACGATCCAACCTTATTTAAAATTACAGGCCTATATCCCTTTATTTTTAAAGATGTAGAGAAAATAATCCACAATCAGTTATCCGACTATTTTATTGATTTTAAGTTATTTTATGATAATCAGTACACATTTTGAAAAAGTAATTCAACAGAATATGCATCACGCGAACTAGCTGACAGAATGATTACTAAAATTGATTAAACAAAATTAAGCAAGCCAAATATTAAACTTTATATTACATATGCTGATGACACAAAATTAACCTATGCATAGGCTGTTTTTCAAAATTAATCACACAAACAGTGAGAGGGCAGAAGAATTTACTTCTTCGGTTTCACTATAGACTAACTTAAACTGGAAAAAACAAACTGGTGGTTGGTTTGACAATGCATGCCATCAAACGGTTAAGTAGTGATTAATGTTAAAATTAATAATTATACTTTGGATATGTTTAAATATTTAAGACACCAAACATTAGTAATATGAATGTTTACTAAACTTTATCGATTGACTTATAGAAGTAGAAATAATACAACTTTTGAAAATCACAAGCAAATATGGCGGATGGAACGGAGATGTCACATACTCTGTAGATACAACTTTGGGTCATGGCCTACAGCTTAAGAACACTTGTATGATTTTGTTATTTATATAACATAGCGACCATAGCGAACACATCTGTTACCTTCCTCTGCGCGGTTTCTTGCCTCTGAAACCGAGAAGGTCATTTCATGTAAACACAATAAGAATAATTAAAATGTTTAACATTACATTTATCTAGGTTCGAAAAAAATCTGTTATGTAATTAAATTACAAACCCCATAACAAACTTACAAATATAATTTACTGGCATATTTGTGTATTGACTTGTACCATATATGAACATAAAAAAGAAAACGACTGTATGTATGCTAAAGCCCTGCGCAGTCCGCCCCGCACATTACAATTCAGCCCGCAGCCCGCCCCGCCCCGCCACGCCCCGCCCCGCCCCGCCGCCCGCGCCCGCCCGCCACGCCACGCCACGCCACGCCACGCCACGCCACGCCACGCCACGCCACGCCACGCCACGCCCCTGCATTGCTGTTATAACCGTTAGTAATGTTTGCTAAAATCGCGCTCGTTGACCAATAGTTTAAGGTAAAACCACTGTAATACCGTGTGATGAGTTCTACTAAATATTTTGTGTAAGTAGCGAATACACAGTACTTAAAAGGTTAACTGTCAAAAGAAAGGAATTAATTTAAAACGGATAGTGGATTCCAACTTGGAGAGAAAATGTTGCTTAGTGAATTAGTAGGACTACTTAAATAGACGTCATATTATATATATATATATATACTCTATATATATACTCTATATGTGTGTGTGTGTGTGTGTGTGTGTGTGTGTGTGTGTGTGTGTGTGTGTGTGTGTGTGTGTGTGTGTGTGTGTGTGTGTGTGTGTGTGTGTGTGTGTGTGTGTGTGTGTGTGTGTGTGTGTGTGTGTGTGTGTGTGTGTGTGTGTGTGTGTGTGTGTGTGTGTGTGTGTGTCTTTGTGTGTGTAAATGCGATTTTTTTGCAAATGCAAACTATTTGTGGGTTTCTATTACAATAATACACCGACACGTATACATTGTACATTACCTCGTTCTTCTTCCAATCGTTTTACTGAAACGTAAAATAATTAAATACACTCCATCGGTTTTGAAGTTCTATACACGATTCCACACACCTTCCAATGCATTGATTGCATACATGTACATAATATGAAATGCTACTTTGTATCCGAAATGAAATGTGCCCAGATTACCTAAGAACATGATTTTGTGTATTACATAACAAAAAACTCAACAAACATTCATACTTATACATCATCATTACACAATTTCATATTATGTACGCATGTTTTACAGGAATATAAAAGCAAAATAGTTGCCTCTGTGCAGACTCTTGCTTCTGTGTTCCATACATTATCTAAGGCCTATTATGCTGTCACATGCTTACACAACATTATGATTACTTGGTGACTTATTATTCACTTGATTTGTGTTGTTTGTTTTTCAATATTGTGTATTTTGAAATATTGATTGATGATTACATCACATTTACATTATCTGTGTGTGTGTGTGTGTGTGTGTGTGTGTGTGTGTGTGTGTGTGTGTGTGTGTGTGTGTGTGTGTGTTTATGTGTGCGTGTGCGCGTGCTCGTATGGTATGTGTGATAATTTACTATTAATGTTTTCATAATTTAACAGTTACTTTCAGGTTATGCATTACATAAACTTGTTTTAATATATATATATATATATATATATATATATATATATATATATTATATATAATAAATTATATATATATATATATATATATCATTATATATAATAAATTATATATATATATATATATATAAGGATGAATGTAAGGACCTATATATGTATATATATAATGTCACACAGTTCCAACAGAGGTGGAACTGTGTGCCTCTCTGACATTCTATGTGCTCAAATCCGTAACGATTGTATTATTTTACATACGTTACTATGAACGTTTGAATAACCTGGTAATATCTAGCGTGAAACGATATTTATATCAGATATATAATATTATGGCAACTAATTAGTTTTACTTACATCCAGGACAGTCTGTGCACAATATTTTAAGAGACATTTATATATGTATTAATACGCACAGAAGTGTCCATTTTTTTGCAGCGTGACTTACATACATGTACAACTCTAGCGAACAACAGTCCAGCGGGCAAAATTATACAATCATTGTTATACAATACTATGCCACACTTTTGCGGTCAAGCAAGATAGAACCTTGCAATTCGGGAACATGTAGCAGGAAAGAGTTTGCCATTTCATATGCTAAGGGGATCTCATATATATATATATATATACATATATATATATATATATATATTATATATATATATATATTTACGTGTGCGTATATTTTTAATACAATTTTACAGGTTTATTTTGGATTGCAAGTAACATTTGTTAAACATATTTAGATATAGTAAATGTAAATGTACATTACCTAGCTTTTCTTCTGATTTGCTTGCTGAAAAACAAAATAGTGTAAGAGTAACTTTATTCGCAACGCAGCATGTACAAGAACAAATATAAGCATAATAATAAATTGTCAGCATGTTGCACTGCATGGCTGTCACTTGGCTAAAAGCCGTCTTCCAGTGACACCATCATCATTAAAAAAATAACCATCATTACTATAGATATACAATACACGTTTGTAGTATTACAAATAATACAAGAGGAGAATTATCAAAGTAAAATTACACATATTGTTAGACATCACCAAGACTGTACTAATACAATGAGTATATCAAGTATGCAGTTTGTCACTGTTTCTGGTGATATCTGAGATTCTTGAACCAATTACAATATAAATTAGTATAAGTATGTATTGGTAATAAGCATGGATAAGCATGTATGAATCCAAACAAGATTTAGCATGACTTGTGCATGTTATAACTATGAAATAAAACACTATGGTATGTAGCAACTTAATTGCATTCTTGACATCTAGGGTTTATACATATTACTAGACTTTTATAAGTGTCTAAGTAGAAAACACGTAACATTTGTTTAAACTTCAACCGGTGATTAACATTTCTTATTTGTTTATCAATTTTGTTCCATATTCTTGTAAAATTATGTTTAGGTAGCTTCAAAGAAAAGTTAGTTCTGGGTTTCTCATGAACAAGAAGCTTGAATTGTCTGGTTATTCTTTTATCTGTATCAACACTTTTTTCATTACACAATTTCTGAACGATTTAGGTAATAAATCATGTTCTAAATCATGCATAAATAACGAAGCCTGCAGTTAAAATACATCTACGATTTTCAATATTTTTGCAGACTTAAATAAGGGCTCCATATGACTCATATATCCTTTTTTATTAATTATTCTTACTGCACATTTTTGTAAAATGTCTAGTTTCTTTGTGTTTCCGTTACCCCAAGCCTGTATACCATATGTTATATGACTGTGAATTAGAGTATAATATAATGATTTTAGTTTTTATGTGGTAAGATATGTTTCACCCTATTTTTGCAAAAATGGCTCGAGATATTTTCGAGCTGATTATATTAATGTGTTCTTTCCATGTTAATGTTTATCTATATATATTCCTTGGAATTTTACGGATTCATCTTTTTATACTTGCCAATCTGGTTAATAACTTCATTGTTTATTTTAACACTGCCTTTTACTTCAAATTACTATTTTTAGGACTAAAGATACAATATTTTGTCTTCTTAACATTCAAACACAGTTTGTTTGCACACAGCCAATTGTTTTATTTTTTAATTCGTGGTTTAGGTTAGGTTAAATTATCAATATCACAATCTGAATGATAAATTGTTGTATCATCGCAAAAGATAATAAGTTAAGAGAGGTCGAATTTGATATATCATTAATATAGATGAGAAAAACACAGGTCCTAATATGGATCCTTGTGGTCTCCTGGAAGTTATCATGGTGATTTGCACTCATTCATTTCAATGTATGTTTACGATTAGAGAGGTAACTGGAGAACCATTTATTACTGATGCCTCTAATTCCATAATGACATAATTTATATAGCAAAACATCATGATTAATAATGTCAAATGCTTTGGATAAATCAAGAAATACAGCCATTGTAATATCTTTAGAAATTTTGTCATTTGCATCTGCTATGTCTTTGAGTAAATACAATATTGGGTGTATAGTGGAATGTTTAGAGCGAAATCCAATTGATTTTATATAGAATATTATATTTCTCCAAATAATTTACTAATCTATTAACACGATTTTTTCCCTTATTTTGGAAAGTGCAGGTAGAATACTTATTGGTCTATAATTATTACAAACATTCTTATTTCCTGATTTATATATTGGAATTATTTTAGCAACCTTGAGATTTTCTGAGACAACACCAGTAACAAAGGATTGATTTATAATATGCCTTAGTGGTATGATTATTTCTCCTATCGTCTGCTGGATACGTTTTGTAGATA
>JAODUO010000517.1:267500-303964 GCA_025642075.2 Ridgeia piscesae
CAACACAAAACTGGCAGAACTCTGTGTCTGGAGATTTGACCCTGATGGGTTTCGACCCATGGGATTACTGGGGACCGTGCCAGTCAGGGGAAGGTAGTTGGGAGAATGGCGAACCCAGCAGAGCCTAGAGAAACACCACCGTTACACGACGACAACGATGATGATGAAGCACAACCAGACGCATTTTCACCAACTGCGTCTTCAGCCGCCGATACTGTGGCCCAATCACAAACAACGCTGAGGTCTCGTTTTGTGCCGACATAATTTATATATATATATATATATATATATATATATATATATATATATATATATATATATATATATATATATATATATATATACATATCGTGTGTTTGTATGCATCTTCTTCTCCGCCTTTTCCCACTAGGTGGGGTCATCGGCCCGAATTCTTGATTTCCAGAATGTTCTGTCCTGGGCATCCTCCGGGGTGATCCGACGTGCCTGCATATCCCTTCTGAAGCAATCCATCCATCTCCCTATTGGTCTCCCCCTTGGTCTTTTACCTGGCACACTTCGTTGTTTTCTTCCATTCTCTGCATGTGTCCATACCAGCGTAGTCTCATTTCTCTTACTTTCTCTTGTATACTATTCACTCCTAGCTCCTTTCTGATATCCACACTCTTTACTTTGTCTCTCAATGTTACTCCTTTAATTTTTCTCAACATCCTCATCTCTGTTTTCTCGAGAATCTGTTCCTCCTTCTTTCTAACTGTCCAACATTCTGCTCCATACAGAAGTACTGATCTAATGACAGTCATGTAGAGCTTGATCTTTGATTTCCTTGGCATTTTCTTGTCACTGATAACTCCGGATAGCTCACTCCACTTGCCCCACGCTGCACTGACTCTTGCTCTTACTGCTTCCTCTGATCCTCCTTCTTCACTGATGGTGACACCTAAATATTTGAATTTATTCACCTGTCTGAGGCTTGTGACTTGGCTGTCTTTGATGTTTGCTTTTGTTCCTCTCCTGCTGTATGTATGTATGTATGTATGTATGTATGTATGTATGTATGTATGTATGTATGCATGTATGCATGCATGCATGCATGCATGCAGGCATGCATGCATGTATGTATGGATGTATGTATGTATGTATGTATGTATACATGCCTGCATGCATGCATGCATGCATGCACGCACGCACGCACGCATGCACGCACGCACGCACGCATGAATGCATGCATGCATGTGTACACACACAACACAGACACACACACGCACACGCACACGCACACGCACACGCACACGCACACGCACACGCACACGCACACCACACACACACACACACACACACACACGGTATGGCGATAATTCTATATGCTGAATGCATTTTGTTCATAGGGCAAACATAGACCGAGGGCATGTAAAAACGTTAAAATTAAACTTACTTAATAAATCCTTTATACATTACCTTCTTCGTTTGTGGATTGTACGCCTGAAACAGAGAAGTAGATTCCAATTACATAAAATAAAAATAGTCAACTATATTAAAAATAACAACAGTCAATTCCATCAAGATACTGAGTAAAATATTTTCATTTTGGAACCCTTGGTTGGTTTCATATTTTATCTGAAAACGTATCAAACATGCTGAATGCATTTTTATATATATATATATATATATATATATATATATATATATATATATATATACATATATATATATATCATGTTCACTATAAATAAAATACTATTGCATGAATATGTATGTACACGCACGCACGCACACGCACGCACGCGCGACACACACACACACACACACACACACACACACACACACACACACGGTGTGGCGATAATTATATATGCTGAATGCATTTTGTTCATATTTTCGAAGGGCAAACATAGACCGAGGGCATGTAAAAACGCCAGCTTGGTGTCAGGCGACCGGCAATCGCTGTATAAACCCTTTATACATTACCTTCTTCTTTTGAGAATTTGACGCCTGAAACAGAGAAGTAGATTGCATTTACATCAAATAAAAATAGTCAACAATATTAAAAATAACAACAGTCAATTCCATCAAGATACTGAGTAAAATATTTTCATTTTGTAACCATTGGTTGGTTTCATATTTGATCTGAAAACGTATCAAACAAATCGAAAATTGTATAAACAAATTATATATTAACGTTTTCTCTTTCTCAATGAAACTGAGCATAATAGAATAATACATCTATATCCAAAATTGCATGTCTCCATGTTATAAAAAATAAACATTAGAAAGGCATAGTTAAGCTTATAGACCATGTATGTTTCAAGATTACGAAAGGAAAGTGGTTTTCTCAATCCTGCAACATCTGCACCAATTTACAGTGCAGATATATAACATAAAACTTTGCAATATTCAAAATAACAAGTCAATTCCATCAAGATAGTAATTAAACTATTTTTTTATTTAGCAACGATTGGTTGGTTTCTTAATTAGTTAACTGAAATTAAACACATCGTATTGAACACATCGAAAACTGTATAACAAATTATATATTACCTCTGCCTCCTTCATTATAACGTTTGGTTTCTGAAACCGAGCATAACAAGAATAATACATCTGTATCAAAAATTACATGTCTCCAGATAATAAAACGAAATACATTAGGGAGGCATGGTTAAGCATGGTTATATACTAAGTATTTTTCAATACTACGAAAGGAAAATGGTTTTCTCAGTGCCACAACATTTGCACCAATTTTATATGCATAATGATACAACGTTACACTACAAGACTAATGACTATCAATGATGTACAACATGATTACATAATAACAAGTACACTTTATTTTGCCAAACCTCAAACATATAGCATACGTTGCACATATGTGCTTTGAACATATTTCGATTTGCACAATGAGTTAACCATTCATGTATGTATTTTCAATGTTGTGTATGGTTTACAAAGTAGTATAATATTTGCTTCAGTGAACCAGAGGTACTGCTGCCAGTATAATTACCAATACGTGTATCTTTGATCTTGAATGTTGACAAATATATTATATAAGCCACCAGTAATACACAAATGATTTGAAACCTAACATGGTTTACATTATTTTCACTGGAGGCTTTATTTAGTTAATTAAATAATGAATGTTATTATATTAATACATCCATATTTTGTTTCATAATAAAGTAACATTTTTTTATACATTAAGCATGATTTCAAAAAGTAAAGATGGAAACACATATACAGGTACAACTTGTATATTACCTTTTTCTGCACGTAATATGATTACTGAAATCAAAGAAACGTTCATGTTTACAACACATTTTATAGTTAGCACCTGGGCTACACTTATTAACAAGAATCAAACAAAAAACCGTTAATTCAGTTCAACACAACTTTAAACACACTAAGCATTTCGTGCAATATAGTAACACACACGTCACACGCACGCACGCACGCACGCACGCACGCACGCACGCACGCACGCACGCACGCACGCACGCACGCACGCACGCACGCACGCACGCACGCACGACACACACACACACACACACACACACACACACACACACATATGTATAGAACAGAAAATGTGATAATTCATTATCCTCCAGTGTGTAAAGTCTATAATTATAAGCTAAACACGCTGTAAACATTCAAACAAATATATAAGTTAAAGCAACATTGTATTAAGGTAAAGGTGTCACGGCCATGGTTAACAAAACAGTTGTTGTATCATGAAAACAACTGGATGACTGGCGTTATCTAAAATACGTCTGCAAATTACTAATGCGTCTGTGATTGCATAGTGGGATAAAATGTTGGTAGTTGACTATGATCCCGGCAGTGTTTTGAGGATTGTTTCATTTGAATGGTTACGCTTGTGTGCGGACTGAAATATGTCCCTCGGTCATTCATTAACTTGATGAATATTCTATCTGTTGGCCACATTGAAGTGCTAAGTGATCAGATGAAGCGTGCATTTGACAATACGCAATATTGTTGGCCTCGAACAATATTTGGCGTGTGGTTCCAGAGACATTTTGAAAGGGGAATTGAAAATGCACTGATCCAGAAATGTCTTGCCACTGAAGCAGTAGTATAACATTTTGTGAAGAAATGTGGTGTGTGACTATGTTGAAAACTCTACTCAAGTCCAAAAGGACGATTTATGTTTGCTTCTTTTGACTGAGGGATTGTATCGATGTGTGATAAATACAAATTGGGCCTGGCAAGTAAACCCTTCCAGAAGCCATCTTCAATCGGATGCAACACGCTGGAATTAGAAATCAGGTGGCCACGATTGGCTACATAGTAGTACATACCATGTATTCCATAGGATGAATACGTATACATGTAAATAAAAACTGGTCTATAATTAGATGTTTTGACGTTTTCACTCTTATAAGGTTACATAAAATACACACAAATAAAAAGCTAAAATGATAATGAAATTATACATTACCTTCATCTTTGACGTATTTCATTTCTGAAACCGAGGATTATTTACACACATAATGGAGTACAACTGATAACTCTAATCACCGTCTTAATGAACCTAGTACCGATTTATCATAGTTAGAATACAAATAAATGTCAATATGGAATATACTGTACACAAATTATGCTCCAAAGTAAGTGAATTTCATACAAAATAAATTACTATTTAAATCACCGAAATATCCTGATACTGAACAGTCTTCAGGATAGTGTTTTCAGATCATAAACTTTCATTTTTGGTTATCCAAAGTGTATGTTTTCCTGGTAAAGGTTTCGTGGAACTTGAAACGTTAACTTAATCAGTACCGAAGACGAATCACGTCATCGTATACGTGAGGTAATTTCCCATTTATGGGTGTTGTTTTTCAGATCCTGATGGCTTGATATGCCGGATTCCTAAGTTGGGTTCTTTATCTACAATTTTTCCTCCTTCCAATTGCATTTGTTATACCAGTTCGCCTTGTACTTCCAGCTCCACTTTATCCTTTGAATGAACCGACAGGCGCCTGAGAGTAGGTGGTGTGGGGACGAATGGCTGTTGCTACTCCATACTTCGTCAATATTCGATACATATCAGGGAAGCCATCAGGATAAGCTAAACAAAAACATTCTTAAACCGACACGAGGACAATTACTACCTCCCTCACGTGTACGATGTCGTCATTCGGAAACATACATCTTGGATGTGCAAATATGAATATTTATGATATTTACCTTCTTCTGCTCGGCGTCTTCTTTCTGAAAGCAAGAAGACGCATGTATACAAACACAGCATAATAAGTAGCCATCTGTATCGAAAATAAAGTATATCTACACTATAGTAAGAATAATAAAATGATAGTAGTAAAATGTAATTATTTATACAGCAACAAACTTAATAAATGTCTGCTAAACCATATTCGCATCGTTTATTGACTGACTTAACACTTAATGTGCGAACATTAAGTAAATCACTCAAAATAACTAGTGTTTCTTTGAAACATATTATCAACACTTAATTTAACTTAAAAACATGTGATCCTCTGAGCCAAGGAAGATATAATGCCCGAACATTATTATTGAATGGGAGACTTATAGTACATGCAGATGATAGGTCATACCGGGCCTGCTTGCTACTTCCGGTTTTCAGAACACGTCAGTCATGCCGACGTGTACAAATAATACGTAAGACATCTGCTGCCATTTAAATGCCTGTTGTTTTCACGGATTTAGTAGTAAGGGCAACCATACATTTACCCAAATATTTACCCAAATGGGTGATAGCAATTAGTCGATCTGAGGCTGAGCCAGACGGAAATATAAAGAAGCCAACACTGATAATACAACAGGGTGGTTGGTGTAAGGCTCATTTCAAGACGACGGATTATAAATTAAAAACATTAATTGGGACGAATGCAGTCTTGTGGGAATTTCCCGTCATTGGTATGTCTTTTATTTCATGTAACTTGTCAAGTTGTATTTGTACCTACGGAGGGAGGGGGCGCGTCGCATCGCGTCCAGAATATTCAGAGCAGGTCAAAATTCGTGGTATTAATTATATAAATCTTACGTTTTAACCTGGCGTGTGTTACCTTGTTTCCACAGCATTTAACACGTATGTAAGATAGTTAGAATAATACTTCATTACGGACGGATTTTTATCAGGTACTGATTTGTACCTCGCATATTGCCCACGCCAGTAAAAACAATTGTTATTATTATTACGTGTATACATTTATATCTATATAAAATAATATATGCACTTAAGGCAGTAATTACACTGCCAGACAATTTGTTAGTTTTTATCAGTTGGAAGCCAGAATTGTCAACAACTGTTTTCTGTCAATAAAAGTTAATGAAATACTCAAACAGTTGTAGTTGTATCTAGTTACAGTTTATTGCTCGCAGTACACTGTAGGCTCAACAGTTCGTAAATACTAGTATACAGCTGACATGACATATGCACATAGCAATATTCACAGTTGATTGTCCCATCAATCCATGGAACGGTGATATTCACACCAAGTTGCAAACGTTCTACAGGCAAAGCAATATTCATATTTAGGTGTTTTATCACGTCATGCATATGCTACAATAATATGTCAATAAATTACTGAAACGAATCCCGTGTTTGCGTGAACAAGTATGCTGAGACCAGGTGTTCTGGTCAAGTTAATCCGCAATGTTGACTGTGTCACAGGTAGGGTTCAAACTACTGATCCTTCGAGCATATAGGTGACAGCTTTCTTTTTAAAGTGTGATTGCTCTAAAAAGTAATAATAACAACAGTGACACTTTATTTAGAAATTAAAATCCAAAGTACAAACTCTGTTCAGAAGTGTTTACAATAGCAGTTAAAAAATAAATACAGTAAAAGTACAAGTAAAATAATATGAATACGTATAGCTAAATCATTGTTGTACGAAAACTGAACTAGAGAAACTATAATTAATCAGAGATGTCACAGTTGTAATTTACATTATATGTCAATGTAGTCACGAAATAAAGGTGTATATATATGTATGTATATATATTTTAGATTGTATATAAAATACCTATATAGCCAATTGCAAAATAAATAAGTATATAATATTATAGATAGTAGTTAATTAATAATAAATGATTACAGCAATATAATGTGTCAATTGTAATGGAAAATTGAACTAGTAAACTATTAACTAATAAACATTATATGCTAGTTTAGCTAATGAAAAATAAACATAAAAGGATGAAACGTGTAGCAATCTTGAAATAATGTTCTAGCATCAGACATGTGAGACAGACACCATCATATGTGTGACATGTATGACTTGCAGTAGTCCTAGCTTGCAGAAACAATTCCCACTTTCTTCCCGTAACTCTCGCATCACGTTTCCTCAGTTCATATTTCAGACGTGTTAAAGACATTTCTTCATATTGCCACATAATGATGATAATTTATACTAAAAACAAATGAAAGGGCTAATCTTATTTACGTCATGCCGATGAAGTCCTAGTTTACCGTGAACCCTGTAGGCCCGGTTACGCCTGGCGCCACCTGGCGAACATAGCCTGAAACTGACTTATAAAGTCTCCCATTAATACCTAGATGGCTACAAACATAAATATCACAACTATGTAGAAAATGTGTTTTCAATTAAACAGTTGTATGCGTTGTGTACAATGATAACCGATAACACTTTCCAAACACATAAATGGGTCAAATAGTATATTACCTTGTTCTGCAGCCAATTGTTTTGCTGTAACATAAACGTATTAATAATTCAATAGCATTCCACCGAGACGATATATTTTAAAGTGTATTTTTATATGTTCAAATGGTTGTAAGAATGCATAATATCGTAAAATGTAATACTAAAATACATTTCCGTCCTGAAGTCGAGTATTGTGTGCAGCTTAAATAACATGACAGCTGTTATAGCTATATAAAACTAGCTTATATTCAATGTTGTTGCAACAACCGAAACCCTGCAATTATAATTATGTTTGCTCTACAATCTCTTCCCGCAGACCATGTCAGTTATGCTAAAGATCCATCAACTCAATTTATATTGTGTGAGTAGCAAACATGAAGAAACAAATAACTATCTTCGTTTTAATATATCCCCAATTGGTAGATCAGATGCCTAAGGGCAAACGAAACGAATGACTATAGAAAGAGATACTTGAACCTGCACACATATTCTAATTGTATATTACCTTGGTCTTCATATAATTTTCTTGCTGAAACATAATAATAATATTAATAATAACCAAAAGCAAATAAGGTAGCCCTGCAAGTGTATACAACTGATATGAAAAATGAAAGACTTATCACTGATCAAACGCTTTATGAAATGATTTTACACTGATGAATACATCACATTTTTAATAATTTTATACAGATAACATTGCAAGTTGACAAGAAATTCTAAATGTCATAAAATACGTATTTTTAATAAAGCAGTTAGTCTCCTGCACTTTTCAGATAGCTGTTTCTCAACGTGTTTTCGTTCCTTTTTTGGTTTCTCTGTAGCTACAACCGAAGTCTGGAATCAACTCCCTGTCATTATAAAATCATTTCAAACTACAGCCACCTTTTACAAACAAAATCAATACTAATTTATCATAAATTGCATTCCCTCCCAAAACTTTAGGCTGTCCCTTGCCATAACGATAACTCTTGCCCAGTCCAATGCACGAATATACACTCTGTTATGCTTCTGAAAGCAGACACCTAAGGACATACACACTATTAAGTATTGTTATCATTATCATAAATGTGATGTTACATACCAACGATATCAATTATTGTTAATTGACATTCAAAAGAATGAAAGAATTCCAAAATTAAAAAGCAGTTTGTTTGCTCAATGCTGCGTTAAACATACCATATTATAGAGTAGAATGTTAGCAAACGTATGAAATGAGTAAACGATCATGCTCTTGAAACGTTTCGAACAGATGAACACAAAGCAGGGTTACTGTTGTGTATTCTACCACCACGATAAGACAAACGTACTTATATGCAACTATTAAGATACCCAAAGAGAAACCGACCTCGAGCAACGTCACGGTTTTGCTTAGTAACTATTTGTATAAACACATTTACAGATATCCTACCTTCTTCTGCAAGGAGTATCGCTTCTGAAAAAGTAATATATTGCATTCAGAATAAGTACATTTAGATTGTATATGAAATAGTGTGTCCGCCATAAAATGTTAAAGGGATTCTTTAAAAAATTACTCTTTGTAATGTACACAATTTTGTATTAGTACTGTTAACATAATTATTTCATATAATTTATGTCTAAATTACATTACAAATGTGCCTTATTAATCACTTATAATACCCTTGACAACATACTGAAAACATAATGTACGTAGGCGTATGTACTTATGCAAAATTATCATGTTTTGATACAATACACATCGAACGCATGTAAACTTAAAAGGAATCCCTTTAACAACACTTACTCTTGCTATGACATTAGAAACAATTTTTTAAGTGCATAGACCTGTGTTTTACACGAACAAAACACCCATATACACAAACCTTTGTTTCCTTTTCAGGCACATGTTAATTATAATAATTTCTTTATCAGTGCTGTAATCGTGTTCACTTTCCAATTATGCTGCTGAAATCATGTCTTTCCTTGGTACAGTAACGAATATTAAAAATATTTCACTATGTTCAGGTAATGTTTGACGATTCTAGACATTCACTTGTATAAAAGGTACGTTCTTGAAAACGAAATGTAGTACCCAATCCACATGATTGCTCGACACACTTTATACGTTACTCCCTGGCAGACCTGCCCAATCGAATATTATTTCGACTTATCTGGGAAGCATCCAGCCATGCTGAAAGTAATGCACGAAGACCGTTCATACACAAACTGCGTATAACCAGATACTCATTCACACAGTTGAGTGAATTGGAGCAATATAGAGTGAACAACCTTGCCCAATATTCGACACGGAAGCACAGGATTCGAACCCAGGTTCTATCATTCGAGAGTACGAAGCGCTAGCCATGACGACACTACTACAGTGTTAATTCTCTTCTCAAGTAAACGTCTTAAATAAAGACGACATTAATTATTACAGACCCGGTTCAAATCTTAATTTATTTCATAAGTTACTTCTACTAATTATGACAAGCAAGTTTAATCTATAATTAAATCAACTTACTTATCAAACAAACTCCATAAACAGCTACATTCTACAGAGGTTGCTAGCTAATATGTACATGATGATGTGGTATGTACAGGCACAGTTGCACAAATTCACGAAGTATGGCCGCAATCATATCTGTTCCATAATTATTCTGATATAGGATTCTGAAAACCATAATGAAAATTTCCATTTTCAGTATAGCACACAACAGTAAATTTGTTCAACACAAAAACATGGCTAATAAAATGTGGCATGTATTAAATTGTCAAGATGCTAAGTAAACTATCTTACATTACTAATTGTTCCTACGTTTGTTTTAGGAAGTTAAAATACATTATATATTAAATAAACATATTACTTGTAAACACGTTACACAGTACCTTCACGTGCTTGGCGTATTGTTTCTGAAACCGAGACATTGATGACATGACACAAATAAAAAATAATTCATTAATATACATTATGAGAGTCTTTAGATAATCACATGAACAAAAAAACATGTCAAACAACTGGCATAGTTGTCCCTGACCCGCTACTTTACAAATAACCATACAAACAACTGGCATAGTTGTCCCTGACCCACTACTTTACAAATACAATAAAAAGAAATATGTAAAAATACATGGCAAGTATCCAAGCTCTTCCGTCCGTTTTGAATATGTGGTGCCTACTATGTCACAACATAATTACTACCTTCACATACAAAAAAACTACAACGACTGTGGTAAAACTACATTATCAATATAACATCAAACACACCTATATGTATTAAGCTCAGTCTTGAGAAATTATTGACACATCTGCATTTCTGAAATAAGATCGAATTCATGAGTGACTAAACAGTCCTTTGCTATATTAATGTATACCAAGATTAGCATTGGCTTTATGTAAATTAATTTTAATATATATCATGTTCTTTTTAAAAGAGCAGCATAATGCATTTTTTACTTTGTGCATTATGACGTCAATTCAAATGCTATAACATTCACGCAGACCTGAGGATGGTACAACACAGCAAGAACGCAAGCCGGTTGTTTCCATTAAACATGTATGACGGCCGAGATGTCCGAGCCGGTCCAGTACTATTTTGTGAGGACACTCGCGACATCACAATGGGCTGACGAGATGTGCGATGTGATGAGTGTTACGATGGGTCGGTATGCGATGGAGCGTTGCGATACGCGAAGCTATGGTCTCCCCGATGGATGAAGCACGATTTGAAGGAATTTGTGATGAGATGAACGATTAAATGGCCAATACATTCACCAATCATGTCATTTCTCATGCACATAAAATAGTGATTCTATTTTCGACTGCGGTTCATCATCATTATCATCATTGTGCAGCTATAGTGCCCCGTTCTTGGGCTAAAGCCTCAACATGCTGTTTTCAGATATGCCTGCTTTGCGCTGTCTTCTGCCACATGGTGCACTTTCAGTGCTCGTCTAATTCGTATATCCACCATCTCAACAATCTTCCTGTAACTCGTTTCCTTGGTAAGGTTTTCAGGTGGCGATATGCCATGTCCATCGGTTATCTCGTATTCTACCAACAGGCCCTGCCTACGTTAACCTCGGTCTTTTGACTTGATCAATCACTTTTGTGACCTTTGTCTTTTCTCTTACCCATATGCTTGTTTTTCAGATATTTGTTTTTCTGTTCCAGATTGTTATGTTTAACATACTTCTTTCTATCTTTGTTTGAGCGGCTGTGCTAACTTGTTCTTTATCTGGCTGGTGAGTATCCATATTTATATTTTTACCCACGTGTCTCTTCAAGCAGGTTCCATATTTACCCTTGGAGATGTCGCGGTACTTGGCGAAAGCTATCCAGCATTTGTGTTGGATCATATCTGTGATACTTTCGCTCATGGTCTCGCTGCCTTGTAATAATCTCAAATTGATATCTCAATTCGATATGGAATTTAATCTTCCGTGATCCTATTTGGTGGTCTCTTGTTCATAAACTTTTTTATATCCTCATCTATATCCAGTCAGATGTTGCTCATATTCTGTGGTTACTTCCAATGTTGACTTTTTGATTACTGTTACGTATGAAACGATGACTGATCTGTTTGTTAGAATACAGTTATTTTTTGTCTTTCTTACTCCGCTTTGTAATGTACTGAAACATTCCTCTCTTCTTCTCACTCCAGTGATCCCGATCATATATCATATCAACTCTGGTTATGCGGAGTTTTTTTTGCGCGGGGTTTTGACCAGAACCTCCTCTTTGGTCATATACGCTTTCAGCGTGGATGGGGTTGGAACATGCAGCACTGAAAATATATATATATATATATATATATATATATATATATATATATATATATATCAAAATATATATATATATATATATATATATATATATATAATAACAGTGTATTATGAATACTATGTACATAGATTTAGATAGGTATATTTCACGAATGTACATTACTTTGTTAACGATGTTACTGTTTTTTGTCGATTCTATAATGAATGGTAATCATGTAAGTAATAACTTAATTACTGAAGAACAGTTGCTTTATTAATAGTATTATTGTTTTAATATGATGTTTTATCTTTGTTTAATAAACAAATAACCACTATATATATATATATATATATATATATATATATATATATATATATATATATATATATATATATATATATATATATATATATATATATATATATATATATATATATATATATATATAGTGGCTAACATAAATCATGTTATCAAAGTAATGCACATTAGTTAAATATTTTTGCAAAAAATGTGTGTATATATATATATATATATTATAAGTTTTTAGAACTTTGTGTTCTGCTAATTGCAGCTGGTTTGCAAAGCGCATATTTCCACTTAGTTGGTCGTACGGTTTGACAAGGTTACACAAGTAGGTAGCCGAAACACCGTGGATTGTCTTCAATACAAACATGGACATTTTGAAGACGAGTCTCTGTTTGATTGGTAGCCAGTGTAGTTGTTTGAGGATAGGTGTGGTGTGAGTGAATTTCCTGGACAGTGTGACAAGTCTGGCGGCAGTGTTTTGTAATCGCAAAATCGTCGTAGCTGTGTTTTGTTGAGGCCGTGAAGCAGTGAATTGCACGTGACCAGTTTGGAAGGGGAAGTAATGAGCTCGTGATTGAGTAATCCCGCTACTGACTGATAAATAATCAATAGTTCTAATTGATACACACACAATTCTGGACACTTTCGTGATATGTTTATCCATGGAAAGGTTTTCACCAACGCTAACGCCGAGGTTCGTGACACTGTAGGTAGGAGTGACAATGATGTCGCCCACTCTGATCTGTGTGATGTTGACGGAAATTCTGCGTAGTTCGTCAAGACAGGCTTCAATTTGCTCTACTGCATCATTAACGTTTGACTGTGTAGGGTCGACTGAAATGTATATTTGGGTGTCGTCTGCGTAACAATTATATTTCAGGCCATGCTTCCAGATAATGTCAGCCGTGGTTGAGGTGTACATTGAAAATAGTATAATTCCTAGAACAGAGCCTTGCGGGAGACAATACGTAGTTGCGATATATCCGATGTCACGTTGTCGATGCGCATACAGTCCCCCTTGTGTCCGTAAATTTGAAAATAATATATGATCTGCATAATAGTTCCCACCTTCTAGATTATATTGTGTTGGGTGGAAACCTATATAACCAAACATAGTTTTATGCTGTCTGTGGCAGTTACGTCTGTATGCGAAGGAATGCATAGATCGTAGGAGTTGTTGGGGACCGACTCATGAATGAATATGGCAAAATAGCATAATAACGATATGGCATCAGACATAGCGTTGAACATATCGTTGCATTTAGCATCGCGCAACGTCAAATGTCCAACGACGCAAACAGATATAGAAAGAGGGATGTGGACTTAGTCATCTAGGATATATTGGTTAATCCAGCCAATATTTGACGTATTAACGAATATACCTATGCCTACAAATACACATTTCACAGCTGCATGCAAAACGTCTTTGTTAAATATAAACACTGTCTGATGTGTCTATTGGAATGCAACTGCCATTTTCAAAACACACAAATATGTAAACATTGCACATTACCTAGTTCTTCTTTCAATGAGTTGGCTGAAACACATAAAATAAATTTTTAACTAAACAGCATTATATCAAAATGACACACTTCCAAAGCGTATTTTATATATTCCAGTGGATTTAAGAACGTATAATCTATCTATATTTTATTTAAATAAATAATAGAAGACCGATATATCACGACTGAAACAGTTGAAGCATTAATTAATACATGAAATATCCTATTTTTTATTAATTGTTTCAAATCATACTTTGGTATACCGACACTGTTTTGCTTAAATGCCGGTAAATTACATGAATATTAAAATGCAACATTACCAGATTGTGTTTTAAAATGATTATTATTTGTATAATACTAAGCATACTTGATTGCAACGTATTCAGAGTCGTATGCTATTATCATCAGGCACACGTGATTGTATCAAATGCACGTTTCTAAATTACTGTACGATTTGTTCTCTAATTTTGCATAGGCATATCTCAGGTAGGACATTAGAGATTTTATTAGATTAAATGTTTCTAATGGCACGTCACGGCTTCCTGGGAATCTACATGTCCACAATTTGCCTGTGTCTGCCTGGACAGGCTGGGAAACAGTAACTATTGTATTTAGGACTACCTCACTTAACCCCAACACTGGAGGCTAAGGTGGTTAGCCAGGAACAACCGCTGCTAAGTAATAATTTGGTATTTGGTGACTGCCCCTACTAATGGCAAGGTGGCCTGCCTGGAAAGCACGGCTAACAGATATTCCATCAGTGGCAGCCTGCTTCTTCAGCTTTTAATTAATTAATCTTCAAAACTATTGATAAATGCAAGTTTTGTTTATGTTGACACGTATTTCTTTATCTTTACAATTGTGTGATTGTTGCATAACTGTGTCTGACCAACATATACACATAAATCTTATGAACAACTACATAATTAAATATAACGTACTTTTCGTATATAAACTGAATTCTTATCACTGGGCTAGCGGAGTGGAAGTAATTAACTCTATCTTGTCACTTAACCAGTCCTGTCGATGCATTCATACAATTTGGCTTTTGTAAGAGCATCTAACTTTTCCAAAAAAAATCTTGTATTGACACTCCATCCATATTATAATGTCACTATGATTCACCAAAATCACAAATTCAGGGCATCTAGGCCCATTTGTTTTTGGTATGTGTTAGTTTCATTTAGGTGGCTTTCGATGGGTGTTCCTTTTTTGATTACATGTAAAATATCCCGATTGTAATTTGAGAATATTAGAATATCTCCCAATTTTGTATGTTCATTCAACTTGAAAGCTATACATACACGCATAGAGCCCACACAAGAAAAACATATAATATATATATGTGTGTGTGTGTGTGTGTGTGCGCGCGCGTGCGTGCGTGCGTGCGTGTGTTCATGCGTGGGTGTGAGTGAGTGTGTGTGTGTGTGCTCAAAAGAATATTGAGGGAGCGACTAAATTGATTCCAAAATTTGAATGTATAAAAACAATTATGTTCAATTACAAACTGTTTATGAGATGATTCTATTCGAGTAAGTAGGTTACACACACACAAACACATACATACGTGCATGTACATACATATGTATGTATGTACGTACACGAATACATGTGATATATTTATACACACTCATTGTATATTACCTCGTTCTTCACTTTGCTGTTTTGCTGGAACACAGGAATGTATAATAATTATATGTATGCGAACAACATATAAATTATTACCAAATTATAAAACAGTACTAAAATGATGTACTTTATGAATCAATAAAAAGGGCCACTGGCACCTATTTAAAACATTGTACAAATATAGTAAAAGAGACTTGGCTTTTCATAACTTCTGCTTTAAAGAAACCATTCACGTTATAAGGGAAAGTATGAGACACATTAGTACAATATTAGTATTGTATTAGACACATTATGTGATGAACATGTCTTGAAACGCGAATAAGGGATGAACGCTTAAATCAGGCTCATAGAGGTGTACTACAATTGTGTATTCTACTTTCAGAGCAAACAAAACGTGAACTTACATCAAAATATTCATTTGCCAAAACGTGAATAATGCAGATGTTAATTGGGATACCATAAAATACACTTATTATCAAGATAGAATAACCTAAAGTATATTTAGGAGTTTTACTTTAGTACATGTTTATGTATTGCTTAGTAAGTTAAAGGCATTGTTTGTAAGCTTATATACATTCGAGACGTATCATAACATATAATTTCCCATAATGTTATCTTGCAAGTCTCTGTATAACTTGGGTTTTATCTGCGCTACAAGCCGATACGTAGCTGTGTTTATGCTACCACGTCAGTGATTAACTGTGCAGCACGACCATAATGAAAATTCACGCGTGCGCAGTGAACCATGCAATGACCGTTGACTTTAAACGCAGTAAAACCTAAGTCTGAACAGAATATTCATGACCATGCCTTATACGGATAGTTTAGGCGGAGCCCAAATTATAATTTCGTTTCAATAATTATGTTGTCAGAGTTATAAATGATTAATAAAACACAGTTGTAATGGAATGCTGGCATAGAATTCATGCAATAATTGCGATAACAGGATTAATAAAACAAAACAATTCCTTTTACCGAACCTAACACCAAACTCACATGTAACTCTACATAACACATAGTGAATTACCTTCTTCTGTGCGTCGTCTTCCTTCTGTAACGGATGGATAGATAGCATTAATAATAATAACATTAATAATAATAACATAATGTTAGCAAACATATGAAATGAGTAACATATCACACTCGTGATTCGTTTTGAACAGATGAACACAAAGCAGGATTACTGTCGTATGCTAGAGATGTGCTTCATCTGTGTAGTCTACCATCACCATAACACAAACGTACTTATGTTTAACTATTAATACCAAGAGAAAACCACCCGACAACGTCACGGTTTTGCTTAGTAACTATTTGTATAAACACATTTACGGATATCCTACCTTCTTCTGCGTGTCGTACCGCTTCTAAAAAATAAAACATTCCATTTAGAACAAGTATATTTAGATTGTATATAAAATAGTGTCTTCACCATAAAATGTTAAAGGGATTCTTTAAAAAGTCACTCTTTGTAATGTACACTTGTTTTTATTAATACTGTAAACATAATTATTTCATATAATTATATGTATAAGCTTCATTACAAATGTGTTTTATTAATCACTTATAGCCTTGACAACATACCGAAAATATAATGTACGTAGGCGAATGTACTAATGCGAAATTATCATATTTTAACATAGTACACCTCGAAAGCAGGTAAACTTAAAAGGAATCGCTTTAACAACACTTACTCTTGCCATGACATTAGAATTTTTTTTTAAACTGTTTTAAACGAACAAAACACCCATATACACAAACTCTTGTTTCCTTCATTTTCATGCACATACTAATTATAATAATATCCTTATAAGTGCCGTAATCGTGTTCACTTTCCAACTATGCTGCTGAAATCATGTCTTTCCTTGGTACAGTAACGAATATTAAAAACATTTCACTAAGTTCAGGTATTTTAGACGATTGTAAACATTTACTTGTATAAAAGGTACGTTTTTGAAAACGTAATGCAGTACCCAATCCTCAGGATTGCTCAAAACACTTTATACGTTACTCCTTGGCAGACCTGCCCAATCGAATACTATTTCGACTTATCTGGGAAGCATCCAGCCATGCTGAAAGTAATGCACGAAGACCGCTCGTACACAAACTGCGTATAACCAGATACTCATTCATACAGTTGAGTGAATTGGAGCAATATAGAGTGAACAACCTTGCCCAATATTCGACACGGAAGCACAGGATTCTAACCCAGGTTCTTTCACTCGAGAGTATGAAGCTCTAGCCACGGCGACACTACTACACGTGTAAGTTCTCTTCTCAAGTAAACGTCTTCGAGTAAAGACGACATTAATTATTACAGACCCGATTCAAATCTTAATTTAATTCCTAAGATACTTCTACTAATTATGACTAAGCAAACTGAATCTATAATTAAATCAACTTACTTATCAAACAAACTACAATAAACAGCTTCATTCTACAGAGATTGCTAGCTAATATGTACATGATGATTTGCTATGTACAGTCACAGTTGCACAAATTCATGAAATATGGCCGCAATCATATCTGTTACATGATTATTCTGATATAGGATTCTGAACATCATAATGAAAATTTCCATTTTCAGTATAACACATAACTGTAAGTTTGTTCAACACAAAACATGGCTAATAAAGTGTGACATGTATCAAATTATCAAGATGCTAAGTAAATTATATTATATTACTGATTATTCCTACATTTGTTATTAAGTTAAAATACATTATATATTAAATAAACATAATATTACTTGTAAACATGTTATATAGTACCTTCACGTGCTTGGCGTATTTTTTCTGAAACCGAGACGTTGATGACATGTGTATAAATAAACAAAACATATTTCATTAATATAAATTATGAGTCTTTAGTTAAAATATGAACAAACAACCATGTCAAACAACTGGCATAGTAGTCCCTGACCCACTATTTTACAAGAAAATCAAAAGAAATATGCAACAATACATGACAAGTGCACAAGCTCTTGCTTCCGTTTTAAATATGTGGTGCCTACTATGTTATAGCATAATTATACAAACATTACTATATTGGTTATTACAAATACTACCTTCACATACAAAAAAATGATAACGACTGTGGTAAAACTTCATTATCAATATAACATCAAACACAGCTATATGCACTAAGCTCAGTTTTGAGAAATTATTGACACATCTGCATTTCGGAAATAAGATTGAATTCATGAGTGACTAAACAGTCCTTTGCTATATCAATGTATTCCAAGATTAGCATTTGATTTGTGTAATTAATTGTATATAGTATACTCTTTAAAAAAAAGCAGCATAACGCATTTTTTTATTTGTCATTATGACGTCAATTCAAATGCTATAACATTCACGCAGACCTGAGGATGGTACAACACAGCAAGAACGCAAGGCGGTTGTTTCCATTAAACATGTATGACGGCCGAGATGTCCGAGCCGGTCCAGTACTATTTTGTGAGGACACTCGCGACATTACAATGGGCTGACGAGATGTGCGATGTGATGAGTGTTAAGATGGGTCGGTATGCGATGGAGCGTTGCGATACGCGAAGCTATGGACTACGCGACGGTTGAAGCACGATTTGAAGGAATTTGTGATGAGATGAACGATTAAATGGACAATACATTCACCAATCATGTCATTTCTCATGCACATAAAATAGTGATTCTATTTTCGACTGCGGTTCATCATCATTATCATCATTTTGCAGCTATAGTGCCCCGTTCTTGGGCGAAAGCCTCAACATACTGTTTCCAGATCTGCCTACTTTACGCTGTCTTCTGCCACATGGTGCCCTTTCAGTACTCGTCTAATTCGCATATCCAACATCTCGACAAGATCTCTAGATCGTTTCCTTCGTAAGGTTTTACAGTGGCGATATGTCATGTCCATCTGTTATCTCGTATTCTATTAACAGGCCCTCGCCACGTTAACTTCGGTCTTTCGACTTGCTCAATCACGTTTGTGACCTTTGTCGTTTCTATTACCCAGATGCTTGTTTTTCATATAACTGTTTTCCTGTTCCAGATTGTCATGTTTAACATACTTCTTTCTAGCTTTGTTTGAGCGGCTGTGCTAACTTGTTCTTTGTCTGGCTGGTGAGTGCCAATATTTCTATCTTTACCCACTTATCTCTTCAAGCAGGTTCCATGGTTACCCTTGGAGATGTCGCGGTGCTTGGCGAATGCTGTCCAGCACTTTGTTGAATCTTATCTGTTATGCTTTCGCTCATAGTCTCGATGCCTTGTAATATCACAAATTGGTATCTCAATTCGAGATGGAATATATGCTTCTGTGGTCCTATTTGGTGGTCTCTTGTTCATCAACTATTTTATATCCTCATCTATGGAAAGCTAGATGTTGCTCAAATTCTATGGTTACTTCCAATGTTGACTTTTTGATTACTGTTACTTATGAAACTATGACTGATCTGTTTGTTAGAATGTAGTTAATTTCAGTCTTGCTTACTCCATTTGGGCTTTTCCATGTTGATCTCCTCCCTGCTTACCTCTAAAACATGGCATTCACGATTTTTTACTATATTGATGTTGCCCATTCTACCAAAGTGTCGCCTTTGCCTTTCTTATTTATAACTCGAATTTGCCCGTTGTCGTTTCCATAGGATTTCTTCGAATCCCTACTTGCGCATTGACAATTCCCATCAATATTGTGTAGTGGTTTCGGTTTTCCAAAGATCTCATCCACGTCGTTGTTGAAGCTATTCTGAGTATTATCGACAGTTTATAGCGCCTTGTTAAGCACATAGTACACGTAGCTCAGTACACTGTCTTTATATTCTTTTTTTTAATGAAAAAGCCTTTTCCTTTGTGTTCCCTGGAATTATGTATTAGGTGACCGCTTTATAAGGTACCGAAACATTGCTATCTTCTTCTCACTTCAGCGATCCCTATCACATGTCATATCAACTCTGGTTTCCCTAAATTCTACTTCGAGTGTATGCATCCGTTCATTTCTGAATATCGTTGTCACGTTCTACGTAGCTATCTTAAATCTACTTTCCCCCTTTCGACGGCGCTTCTCGGCCCACAGATTCTTTGCGCTACGTGCGCGGGGTTTTGACCAGAACCACCTCCTTGGTCATATACGCTTTCAGCGTGGATGGGGTTTGGAGACCATAGCTTTGCACTGCTATATACAATAAACAAAGATAAAACGTCATGGTAAAACAATAACACTAATACTATTAAAAACCGATATTTAAAAGAGAAAAACATGTTGCAATAAATAAAATTACAATACTTATCAGTCATTAAAGAATCAATAAAAAATTTACATCGTTATCAAAGTAATGCACATTCGCTAAATATACGTTTATATATATATATTATATATATATATATATATATATATACATTATAACATAACTATTATGTTTATAATAAATAGTTTAAAACTAAATTTCATAAAATGTGTACAGTCAGTATCATATATCGTACAGGACATGTCCAGGAAAGTCCGCATGAATTATTCAAGGTAAGCTCTGAAGAGATGGGTTTTCATAGTTGTCTTCAAGATATTGATCGTTGCAGTAGTTCTAACATTGTTGGGGAGTGCATTCCAGGTCTTCGCTGCGGGTACAGCGAACGATCGCGCTCCTCACACGTTTTTAGAACTTTGTGTTCTGCTAATAGCAGCTTGTTTGCAAAGCGCATATTTCCTCTTAGTGGGTCGTACGGTTTGACAAGGTTACACAAGTAAGTAGCCGAAACACGTTTGACTGTGTAGGCTCGACTGAAATGTATATTTGGGCGTCGTCTGCGTAACAATGATATTTCAGGCCATGCTTCCAGATTCCAGCCGTGGTTGAGGTGTACATTGAAAACAGGATAGGTCCTAGAACGGACCCTGCGGGAGACAATACGTTAGTTGCGATGTATCCGATGTCACGTTGTCGATGCGCATACAGTCCCCCTTGTTGTCCGTACATTTAAAAATAATATCTTATCTGCATAATAGTTTCCACCTTTTATATTAGATTGTGTTGGATGGAAACCTATGCAACTTAAACTGAGGTTTATGATGTCTGGGGCAGTTACGTCTGTATGCGAAGGAATGCATAGATCGTAGGAGTCGTTGGGGACCGACTCATGAATGAATATGGCAAAATAGCATAATAACGATATGGCATCAGACGTGATTTGCATGTTCTATATCATCTAATGCAATATATTGTTTCTCGCATAGCGTGAAACATATCGTTGCAGTTAGCATCGAGCAACGTCAATTGCTATAGTACAATGATGCAAACGAATATAGAAAGAGGGATGTGGACTTAGACATCTAGAAGGATATATTGGTTAATCCATACTTAGCCTATTAACGGATATACCTAGCGTATTAACGGATATACCTATGCCTACAAATATACATTTTACTGCTGTATGCAAAACGTCTTTGTTAAATACAGACACTGTCTGATGTGTCTAGTGGAATGCAACTGCCATTTTCAAAACACACAAATACGTAAACATTGCACATTACCTAGCTCTTCTTCGAATGATTTGGCTGAAACACATAATAAAAAATATTATTACCTAAAGAGCATTATATAAAAATGACACATTTTAAAAGTGTATTTTAAATTTTCCAGTGGATTGAAGAACGTATATCTATGTATATTTTATAAAAACAATAAAAGACCGATATATCACGGCTCAAACAGTTGAAGCATTAATTAACACTTATAAAATGATGCAACTATCCTGTTTTTTATTAATTGGTTGCAAATCGTACTTTGATAGTGTACCGACACTGATTTGCTTATATGCCAGTAAATTACATGAATATTAAAATGCAGATTGCGCTTAAATGATGATTACTTGTATTATACCAAGCACACTTGATTGCAACACATTCAACGTCTGTGATTGATATTATATATATATATATATATATATATATATATATATATATATATATATATATATCCTCAAAGGAATACTGAGGTAGCGACTAAATTGATTCCAGAATTTGAATATTTAAAAACCATTTTGTTCAATTACAAACTGTTTATGGGATAATTCTTCTATTCGAGTAAGTAGTTTATACACACACACACACACACACCCACACACACACACACACACACACACACACACACACACACACACACACACACACAACACACACACACACACACACACACACACACACACACACACACACACACACACACACACACACACACACACACACACACACACACACACACACACACACACACACAATGATATATTTCAAAAGGTATTTATATATTTTAGAATAATTCTAAGAATATATATATATATATATATATATATATATATATATATATATATATATGTATGCGAACAACATATAGTCTTACAAAATTATCAAACAGTACTAAAATTAACATTGACTTAAACACAGTAAGCTTGTCGGATATAATGTAAGTCTGAACAGAATATTCATGACCATGCCTTATACGGATAGTTTAGGCGGAGCCCAAATTAGAATTTGTTTTCAATAATTATGTTGTCAGACTTATAAGTGATTAATAAAACACATTTGTAAAGAAATCCTTGCATAGAATTCATGAAATAATTGCGTTAACAGGATTAATAAAACAAATTACAAAACAATCCCTTTTACTGGATTTAACACCAATAAAAAATTAATAAACAAAATGGCGTACATTACAAAATAATCCCTTTTACTGAATCTAACACCAAACTCACATGTAACTCTATAAACACATAATGAATTACCTTCTTCTGCGTGCTGTCTTGCTTCTGTAACGGAATGGTAGATGGCATTAATAATAATAAAATGTGTTACCAATGTTATGGGTCCAGTTTACAGTGTAAACAATAACCTTTTTTTCTAATTACAGTATAAATATATTTTAACCCTTTAGATCTTATATTATTATGCAAATGTATGACAAGCGCTCAGAGTCCTTGTATTTCGCACACCAAGTACCACTGTGCTCAAATGTTAGTATTTACATAACATCAAGTTGATGTTATGTAAATACTATCATCTGATTCTGACACTAGTGTTGAACTAGTACAATGTCGATATATCCATTTATTTGATATAATTTGATATAACCAGTTTTCCCATGCATTCTTCTACGATTTTGGATTCTTAATAATTGATTCTTCACGTCCCGATACTATGGTCCAGAATTCTAAATCATTCAAACTTAATTAAATACAAACTCTGAAACACCTGCTGTGAACCACAACGAATATGCTCAGATTGGATAGAGATTCAAACCCTACTGTTCCGCTATTCGTCAGAACAAGTCTAGTTCAGGTCTAACTCACAGAGATGCGATTGCTATAAAGAGGCTTTATGGCGTAAGAACACGCATTCTACTATGCATAATAAGACTCCCTCTGCACGTTACTGAAAAATTTGCTTTTATCCATTCTTTATAATATGTAACTATGTTTTATACATCGTTCTTTTATATGTATTACCATGTCATGGTGATATATTGTTTCATATTGTGTGTGGTATTTGACATCTCATGATGTTTTTTACGTTATGCCTAGCTGGTTTTTCTGTTTGTCTTTAATTTTGCTGTCTATCTACAATCCTTGTGACCATGGATGCATGTTTTTCTTTTTTCTTATTCCTTATATCTTTTCCAAACATAATATGTTTGTCTCTATCTCTAGTGTTGTATATAGCTACTTATCATGCACTGCTTTAGTGACTCACACATTAATGGTACATACCGTTAACAAAATGTTATTGCACATTGAATATATGCTGATTTAAGTAAAATACAAACTACAGACAAATGGTAACTGACGAAACTTTTCTTAAATTTGCAGGTGGTATTGTCTAAATAACATGTTAAACATTGACAATACTATTGACGAAAATAACGAATTGCCAATAATACGCAGATCATGATTTTGATTATCCAAGGCCGTCAACTGAAAATTATAACGAATTCATAAATGAATTTTCAAAGGTCGTATCAAATTTGCCATGTCACCAAAACAACAGTGTTATCCTCGCAGGGGGCTACAACATAAACATGTTAAAAAGAAACGAGCAAGAACACTGTAGCACTTTTTTGATATGTTAACTTCATTCAGTCTCTTCCTCCAAATGACTCTTACTCTAACTGGTACACTTATTGACAATTTCTTTTGTAATTTAATAAAAAAAAAATCTTAATAAAGTACAGTAATTTACCCAACAAAAGGTAATTTACCCAACAAAAGTAGCTATGGATATGATGGTCTCTCTACCAAATTGCTAAATATTCTTGAACCAGCACTAACCATATCTTTAGCCTTATTAACAAACCAAGTGCTAACCACAGGAATATTCCGATAAATATAAAAAATTGCAAAGGTAATCCCAGTCTATAAAAAGGTGAGCTAACAGTATTCAGCAATTATAGGCCAATATTACTTCTTCCAGCTATTTCAAAAGTACTTGAAAAAATTATTTTTGAATCATTGTCATCCTACTTAAAAGACTCTAAGCTTTGGTTTAATCATCAGTATAGTTTCCGACCGAAATAGTCAACAAAATATGCGGCACTTGAACTAACAGATAGAATAGTAACCCAACTGGAAAAGGATGGAATACCAATTAACGTTTATTTAGACATTTCCAAGGCTTTTTATACCAGTGATCATATAATTGTAATTGATAAATTGAAATGCTATGGTGTACATGGAATAAATCTCAAATTATTCAGCAGCTACATAGACAATCGTAAAAAATACACGAAAATTTACAATATCAAATCAAATATGTCATCGATTACAACAGGCATACCACAAGGTTCAATCTTAGGACCACTATTATTCATCATATATATCAATGATTTTGCTCAAGCAAATAAATGTTTAACTATTTCATTTATGCCTATGATACAACTGTTCAATGATAACATACATGACCAAAATTTATAATCTTTAATAAATAAAGAACTTCTTAAGATAAGTGAATGGCTCAAAATAAATAAATTATCGGTAAATGTAATAAAATATAAATACATTTCAAAAGAACAATATACAGACACTCACCCTGAAGACAGACAATATAGATATGCACATGCATCTTTAAACCTTTAAATGTAATTGTAATGTACAATTTTGTGTCACACTCTCTCCCTCTCTCCCACTTTCCCATCCTTTCTCTCCCCCCTCTCTGTGTGGAAGAATTTGTTTTAGAAACCTTTGTACATGAAATTTCCTGAAGGGTGGCTCCTCGATAGCGACTAGCATGGTCTCAGAGGAGTCTCCTGGCCGTACGTTGTATTTTTAGTTATTATACATTATTACCATGTTTGCTGTGATTTTTATATTTGTATTGGTGCTGAGTTGTTTGACATGGGTATAGTGTATGCATTGTTTGAAACACTGGTCGAATAAAACATAATTCTTCTTTTTGTTTCTGTTTTAAAAGGTTCCTTGTACGCTTTAGCTGGCTAATTTTATTTGCAAATAATGACATGCTAAAATTACTGTTTTTTATGACATAGTCACACATGCAGTGCTTCTTATATAATTATTATTTTAATATAAATTAAGGTAATGTAACCTAACTAGAACATGTTTCAAATATAACCATAATTGTACAAATTACGCATTACCTAGTAGTGCTTGTTGTGCGGACCCTGGAACAAAATAAGTGATTATTGCACTTTAAATAGTAATTAAATGTACATGTTCAAAGCATTCCAATAACTGGATATAACAAGACTTAGGATCGTGATCAATTGCGCTTCAAACACACCTTTCCGGATTGTGGAGTAGATACACTTTCGTTGTGAAACATCGTATTTTTTAATATGAAAACAATCACGTGTACTCATAATGTAAATTATTACTTCATCAAACAGGTGTAGGTCATTACAATATCATCATTACAATGTTTTGTATACAATATAAGAATAATTTAGCATAACCAATAGGATGCGTACGAAAGTATGTTAATTAGCACGTCTTACATTAGTAACACTTCCAGATTCCTTACCATTAAAAAAATATCACATCAAAGAAATATATCACACTATAAATACATTAAATATTACCTTTGTCTTCATCACCGTTCTTTTCTGGGTACGGTGAGTTGATTGCATGTAAACAAAATATTACTACTTTTACATAAATTAGATTACAACATGTAATGAATTAGAATCTGATAGTGCGAACATTTCATAATTTATAAGTAGCATCAGCGATTCTTGCAAACTCAGTAATGTCACATTATTTTCTCAATTGCATTTTGGAAATAAAACAATATACATGATTACGTAAACATTCCTGTGTAGGGCCAACATACTATCAATGCATACCCAAATTAGTATGTGTCTTGTTAAGTCGTTGATTATTGTTTTTTTAATCAGTGATAATACATGTGGACATCAGGGATCACGTGAAGATTAAACAAAATCCCATGTTCTGACGCAAGTTGATCAAATCGTATTAAATGCTTAATTGATTCATCGTGTTCCAAACCCATTATAGTAGTTTCAACTATGTTCTTTGTGTAGCTTCAAATACCCATGAACGTATTATGTACCATCTCCTCTGACCTCCGAGTGAATCGACACATAACTAAAACTTCCTATGTGTTAAAGGTATCTTCCTATGTCTATTTATGTAACTTTATGGAATGATACCACAATACGTTATTTTTCCTAAAATGGCATCGTAGTGTCATCGTATATTTTGTACTTCTTAAACACAATAATGTAAATTTAGATGACATAAAAAAACTAACCAAGGGCCGTGATATGATTAGGGAACAATAAATCAAATATAGCAGTTACCACCATAATGTATATTGTTTATAATGCCTTCGCACAGATATGTGATATCTAGTCGGAACATTAGCGTGTTCTGTCACGTGGCTCACCCATCAACATTAACTGCATTAGCTGCGAACATTAACTAGATATCTCTTAGTAGCCACCATAGTCTCATACCTCGCTCTTCGTCCAACTGTTTTGCTGAAACATAATGATGATAATAATTATTATTTAATACCACCATATGCAAGATAAATCATCCAATGTGTATTATATTTCTTAACTGTTCGAACAAAATGAATGTACCTGATATAAACAATAAAAGGCATTTTACTGTTCAAATGTTTTGTGTGTGTGTGTGAACTAGGAAATCTATAAATGCATGATTACAAAGTACTTACATACATCTTATAAATAGTATGGTATATAATTTACTATAGCGCCAGATTCACAATTCTTTCATGGCGCTTTACAATACATCATAATCATTTGAACTAACAGTTGTGCCAATAATACCAATAAATTAATTAATTTCATTTCATTATAGGTAAAATGAAAGAAAATAATTGGAATATGGTAGTAAGACATTACCATAAAATAAACACAGTACAACATAACATAGTTAATAAATTATATTGTACATATTACTCATTAAAATAAAGCATGCAAAATCGAATATATATATATATATATATATATATATATATATATATATATATATATATATATATATATATATATATATAGATACTTCTAAAATATTACTGATATAAATAAGTCATTGAGGAAAATAATGTTCTAAACAGATGTATTTTAGCTGACATTTAAACGATTTTGGAAGTGCATTTGTTTCTTCTGAATCAAGGCATTGCATTCATCCCGTGATTGGACGTACAACTGGCGATGCATTTCAAATATGTATTTCCTCCAAAGATTTTCGAGTATATGCAATATTTCATTAAAGCATATAAAGCTTACTTAAATTATATAATTGATAACATTCCGTGGTTCCGATAAAGTGAAAACATGAAAAAAAGATAAATATATAGATGTGATATCACATACCAATGTCATCTAATGTGAAGTCACCCCAGGATGGCCAGCACGGAATTGTTGAACCTTCTAGAAATGTGATAAAACAAGACAAATTAAATATACAGTTCGATAATACGTATTGGACTCTTAAGTCTATACGCGTAGTGAGCATTTAAAGCAGGCAAATGTTCACATGTGCTATATCTGTTTATTTGACTTCGGTACGAAAACGATACATACTGGACTGATTTGTAAACTGTATTGTCCAACACTGGCATAATGCCAGATAGCTGTATATTGTAGACAGGATACTAAATAAAAATGAAATGTTTTGCTTTAGTAATTGTTTGAGTATTCTACTAACAGTACATGCATCAAACATATGTACAACATGAAAAAAGTGTGTGCGACATTCATCTGCGATGTGTTTGCGGTATGAATCCGATGAGATGGTTGCAAGTACACAACATAAGAATAATCACAATTAAACATGTGAAGTAAAATAGTGTGACACAAATCAATCAGGAGACTAATTTTTATCCAGGAACTATATTGTTATTTTCTTATTAAATCAACGCGTATTAAACAAATGCGTAACAATGTGCAACCAAACAATAATAATAACATACAATATTTATTCGTGTGGTTCAGTGCTGTCTAACTTGAGAGCTTGGCACGGAAACCGCACTGTCCGTCATATATCATGTTATAGGTATACAGACTTACATGTACCTTTCTCTAATTTATTGCGAAAAACACTTCTGATATCGGTGGGTAGTTTCTTAGTAATTATCCGTCATATGAATTAGTGTAACTAATTCTACAGATTTGGGAATTTGTTAATCACTAAGCTATTGTTTATTATAAGTAATAGAAGAAACATTGTGATACTTTGCTGAGAGTTGTAGTTGTGAACTTGACTGCCAAATAACTTGGACTCGGCAAATACGTTTGACAAGTACTTTTTATGTTCTTGTTAAGTAGTTGGCTAACGTTTGGCGGGAAAATTGGCGGATGTAGAGGTTTGAAATTGGTGGTGTATAAAATTTGAAAAACAAGCGGAAATATTGATTGATAAGTATTATTCTTGTTTTAAGGTTATTCATAAAGCTGTACTGGACATATATTGAGTAGTAGTTTTGGTAAAAGTTTGTTAGTTAATAGTATTTTTGAACAGATTAGATTAGTGGGTGATAATAGGGTAATCTGGGCTTCGACAAATTGTAAACAAGATTGAGCAAATCTCTTTATTTGATATAGTTTATAAGAGATAAAGCAATAAGCATAACAACTACATATGTAAGATAATACTGTGAATAGGTATCATTGTTATTAAAAATAAACAAGTGTTTTAGTAGGAAACCCTTGTTTGTTTATATACGTAGTGTCCAACGTTTCCGCTAGGGAACGGTACCAGTACAGACTAAACTTATTGTTCATGGTAGCATAGGTAGTAAGTTGTTTATAACATAAAGTGTGCTGCAGTTGCTGTACACAATAAACAAACAGTCTTTCTAAAGACTAAGTTGGTATAAACTAAGAGTTGATTTTGACAAATCGTAATATGGCACCTTGCAAGCGGCAAGTGAAGGCAAGGAGGCACTTGGTGTGTAACCACTGCCACAGCTTGGTGGATTTTGCCGTATCGGGGTGCGGAAAAACTTGGTCAGAGACAACGGAGGAAGGGTTTACGTTCCAATGTTTAGGGTGTTGGAAAGTTGACTGTCTGACAGCAGAGTTAGCTAGGCTAACGGATATTGTGAAGGGGATGGAGAGTGGTGGGAGGGTGATTGCAAGGAAAACAAACGGAGAAAGAACAACAGGAAACATGACATGCAGGAAGGCGACAGGGGAGAAAGTGACAGTAGAGAAGGAGGGAGGGACAAGGGGACAGGATATGAGAGAAGTAGATGCGACAGGAGGAAAGACGAATGGAAGAAAGGAAGTGAGAGTAGATGTGACCAAACGGAAGTCAATAACAAGGACAAACCTAATGTAAAAGAAACGGCCTATAACATGCTAGTCCGACCAAAACTTGAATATGCCTCTCCTATATGGAATCCACACACCACTACCCAAATTAAACATCTTGAAAAGGTACAGCACTGTGCAGCCAGATTTGTCAAAAACTACCATCGACGCCAAACAGCCACAACAGACCTAATAGCCACCCTTGGATGGCCCACTCTTGAGCGACGCAGGATTATCAAACAAGCAATGACATTTTACAAAATTTTAAATAACATAATCAACATCACACCACCACCGGGCCTACTAAAACCATCAAAAAACCGTGGCCATTACATCGCCACCAGGTGCCGCATCAACACTGCAGTGTTCTCCTTTTACCCCCGTGCAATTCGCATCTGGAACATGATCCCACCACACATTACTGCAATAGAAAATCCCATAGCTTTTCAAGCAGCAATAATGAACCTCCCCTTCCCAACATCCAATCACCTAAATTGCCTGTAAAACAAACAAACAAGTTATAACAAACAAACAAACAAACAAACAAACAAACAAACAAACAAACAAACAAACAAACAAACAAACAAACAAACAAACAAACGAACAAACAAACAAACAAACAAACAAACATACATACAACCAAACGCATGCGCACAAGAAGCACTACAAACTCCTGCGTTAGCCCAAGTTTGGGCTGTTTGGAGTAAACAACCTGAGACCTGAGATGACAGGAAGAAAAAAGAGAGAAAAGAAAGGAACAACAGAGAAAGCGGCAGGGGGGAAAGTCAGCAACCAGGGAGATGCAAAACGGAGGAGCTACTCTGAAGCAGTGATCGAGGGGGCATTGAGAACAGAAAGGGTATTTATGGGAGACTCCATTTTGCGAAAGACAGACAGGACATTAAGCAAAGGAGAAGACGTTGTTGTTTGTCTTCCGGGGGCTAGGATAGAGCATGTGACTGAACGGGTAGAGAACGTATTGGGGCATGGCCAAGGGGGGTCTATATTGGTACACGTAGGGACGAACAATGCAGACAGGGATGGAACAACCAGGATAGTAAAGAGATACAGAGAGTTGGTAGAGACACTGAAGAAGACAAGAGTTGAACAGATCATACTATCAGGAATCTTGCCAGTGATGAGGGGAAGGGGAGTAATGTATAGTAACTGCAAGAGGATGGCAATTAACGCATTACTAGAGCAGATGTGTGAAGAAGAAGGAGTTGGATTTGTAGATTTGTGGGGATATTTTGTTGGGAAAGAAGAATGTATATGAAGATGGCCTCCATTTAAGCGGAAAGGGCGCAGCAGTGTTCTCCGAGAACCTGCTTCGATCGATGGACAATGGAACAGGTTGCAACTTTTTAAACTAGTTTCGCAGGGGGGATACACAGAGAAGCCAAATATTAGAGGCATAGATAAAGATAGCAAAAAGAAATCAGCAAAGAACAGCCTGGAAAGCCCTACGGAATTTGGTTATAAATGTCTTTGTTTAAATGCAAGGAGCATAGTAAACAAAAGAAATGAACTAAACAATATGGTAGAAGATATTGACCCTCACATAATAGGTATAACTGAATCTTGGGCCACCCCCAATATATCAGAAGCCGAATTAGGAATGACAGGATATGTAATGTTTAGGAAAGATAGATTAGGAAGAAGGGGAGGCGGAGTTATTTTATATATTAAAGAATCCATCCAGGCTTATGAAATAAAACTAGAAAAAGAAGCAGAATGTGAAGAAGCTGTCTGGTGTAACATAGTTACAGGAAACTCAAAATATTAACTGTTGGGTTAGTGTATCGGAGTCCAAACATAAGCATAGAAGAGAATGAAAAAATACATAACGCTATCAAAGAAGTGAGTAAACGGGACTGTATTATTATGGGGGGTTTTAACCATGGACATCTCTACAGAGTACCGGGAGAGAGGATCAAGAGTTTTTTAATTTAGTTCAAGATACTTTCCTTTCTCAACATGTGTTAGAAGCAACCAGGGGCGAGAATGTGTTAGATATATTATTTAGCTGACAGAATGAATTTGTTGATAATGTCAATATATGTGAGCCACTGGGGTGTAGTGATCACAACCAGATACATGTTATCATCAAAGTAAAGGGAGAACGGAATAGAAAAATAAGGTACAGGAAAAAAAATTCACAAAGGAAGATATAAGGACATGAGGGAATATTTAGCAAAGATAGACTGGAATAAAACACTGAAGAATAAGACAGCAACAGAATGCTGGAATATTTTAAAGAGTGAAATTGACTGCGTCGTTGACAAATTTGTTCCCTTGAAAAAACAGGGGAAACGGTCAAAGAAGAAACACTTATCGAAGGAAGCCATTAGAAAAATCAAGTACAAGCAAATGATGTGGAAGAATATAGACATACCTGGGAAATGAAGAAGACTATAGCATTTATAAAGAAGCACTTAATCAAGCTACAGCTGAAATTAGAAATTCAAAGAGAAGCTACGAACAAAAAATAGCTTTTAATATAAAACATGACAGCAACAGTTTTTATGCGTATGTTCGAAGTAAACAGAAAGTTCAGGATAAGGTCGGTCCTCTAGAAGGTAGTGATTGGGAAAAATAATAACAGAGGGATTCTTAATGGCAGAAAACCTAAATGAGTACTTTAGTTCGGTGTTTACCAGGGAAGATATTAGTATATTACCAGTACTTGAGACTAAGTTCGAAGGGAGAGAGTTTGACTATTTAGGACAACTAATTGTAACCCCAACAATGGTAGCTATGAAAATAAGAGATATGAAGGATAATAAATCACCTGGAGTGGATGGGATTCCTCCCAAATTACTATTAGAAATTGTAGAACAAATCAGCATATCGCTTGCAACAGTGTTCAATTTGTCATTAAGGGGGGAATAGTTCCGTTAGAATGGAAAGAAGCAAACATTATACCATTATTTAAAAAAGGTTCGAGAAACAAGTCAGAGAACTATAGACCAGTGAGTTTAACATCGGTGATTTGCAAACTATTAGAAAGACTAATTAAAGATCACCTGGTTGATTTTCTTGTTAAAAATAAATTGATAAACCCATCTCAACAAGGGTTTTTAAAAGCGAAGTCATGCTTAACAAATATGTTATGTTTTTTGGAAGATGTCACAAAGTGGGTAGATGAGGGATCACCAGCAGATATAATCTATTTGGATTTAAAAAAAGCCTTTGACAAAGTGCCACACCAGACTACTACTTAAACTAAAGGCCCATGGCACAGGAAATGGAATGATCAACTGGATAGAAAAATGGCTTATTGATAGAAGACAAAGAGTAGTAGTTGATGGGGAGGTTTCAAACTGGAAATCAGTTTTGAGTGGAGTACCGCAGGGATCAGTACTGGGGCCTATTTTATTCTTAATATATATCAATGATTTGGATGATGACATAACAAGCAAGGTGCTGAACTTTGCGGACGACACAAAAGTGTTTAGGAAAATTAAAAGTGATGCAGATAGACAGCATTTACAAGATGATCTTAATAAGTTGATAGAATGGTCTGAGAAGTGGCAAATGCAGTTTAATTTTGAAAAGTGTAAGTGCCTCCACACAGGACATGGGAATGAAGATGCACAATATACAATGGGTGGTACTGTACTAAATACAACCTTAAAGGAAAAGGACTTAGGGTTAACTATTAGTGCTGACATGAAGGTATCAGAACAGTGTGGAATTGCAGCAGCGAAGGGAAACCAAATTCTTGGATTAATTAGGCGAAATATAGTGTACAAAGAAAAAGAACTAATAATACCGCTGAATAAAACAATAGTTAGGCCTCACCTAGAATATTGTATACAAGCATGGAGGCCATATCGCAAGAAGGTTATTGATATGCTAGAAAGAGTACAAAGGAGTGCAACCAAAATGATTCCAAAACTCAGGAATATTAGTTATGAAATGCGTCTAAAAGAATGTGGTTTAACAACACTAGAAACCAGAAGATTGAGAGGAGATCAGATTGAGGTGTTTAAAATATTGAATGGGTATGAAAATGTTGACAGAAATATTTTTTTCACAGTCAAGGAAGAGAGAAGGACTAGAGGAAATGGAGTTACATTAGCAAAGAAGCAGTGTAGACTGGATATTAGAAAAATTTCATTTTCACAAAGAACAGTAAACGAATGGAACAGATTATCAGCCGATTGTGTAGGTGCTAGTATATTTAATATATTTAAAAATAAAATTGACATATACCTAAGACGGGCGGGGTATACTTAGATAGATAGGTTGGACTCTCGATAAGCCAAATGGCTTCCTATTCCACCTGCCATCTAGAGTTGAATCTCTAGGTGGCAATCTTGTTAAATCTTTTTAACATTTTCAGAGTACGTTATACTTGAACATGAGGTTTTTCAACAGTTTTTATGCGTATGTTCGAAGTAAACAGAAAGTTCAGGATAAGGTCGGTCCTCTAGAAGGTAGTGATTGAAACATAATAACAGAGGGATTCTTAATGGCAGAAAACCTAAATGAGTACTTTAGTTCGGTGTTTACCAGGGAAGATATTAGTATATTACCAGTACTTGAGACTAAGTTCGAAGGGAGAGAGTTTGACTATTTAGGACAACTAATTGTAACCCCAACAATGGTAGCTATGAAAATAAGAGATATGAAGGATAATAAATCACCTGGAGTGGATGGGATTCCTCCCAAATTACTATTAGAAATTGTAGAACAAATCAGCATATCGCTTGCAACAGTGTTCAATTTGTCATTAGAGGAGGGAATAGTTCCGTTAGAATGGAAAGAAGCAAACATTATACCATTATTTAAAAAAGGTTCGAGAAACAAGTCAGAGAACTATAGACCAGTGAGTTTAACATCGGTGATTTGCAAACTATTAGAAAGACTAATTAAAGATCACCTGGTTGATTTTCTTGTTAAAAATAAATTGATCAACCCATCTCAACATGGGTTTTTAAAAGCGAAGTCATGCTTAACAAATATGTTATGTTTTTTGGAAGATGTCACAAAGTGGGTAGATGGTGGATCACCAGTAGATATAATCTATTTGGATTTAAAAAAAGCCTTTGACAAAGTGCCACACCAGACTACTACTTAAACTAAAGGCCCATGGCACAGGAAATGGAATGATCAACTGGATAGAAAAATGGCTTATTGATAGAAGACAAAGAGTAGTAGTTGATGGGGAGGTTTCAAACTGGAAATCAGTTTTGAGTGGAGTACCGCAGGGATCAGTACTGGGGCCTATTTTATTCTTAATATATATCAATGATTTGGATGATGACATAACAAGCAAGGTGTTGAACTTTGCGGACGACACAAAAGTGTTTAGGAAAATTAAAAGTGATGCAGATAGACAGCATTTACAAGATGATCTTAATAAGTTGATAGAATGGTCTGAGAAGTGGCAAATGCTGTTTAATTTTGGAAAGTGTAAGTGCCTCCACACAGGACATGGGAATGAAGATGCACAATATACAATGGGTGGTACTGTACTAAATACAACCTTAAAGGAAAAGGACTTAGGGTTAACTATTAGTGCTGACATGAAGGTATCAGAACAGTGTGGAATTGCAGCAGCGAAGGGAAACCAAATTCTTGGATTAATTAGGCGAAATATAGTGTACAAAGAAAAAGAACTAATAATACCGCTGTATAAAACAATAGTTAGGCCTCACCTAGAATATTGTATACAAGCATGGAGGCCATATCGCAAGAAGGATATTGATATGCTAGAAAGAGTACAAAGGAGTGCAACCAAAATGATTCCAAAACTCAGGAATATTAGTTATGAAATGCGTCTAAAAGAATGTGGTTTAACAACACTAGAAACCAGAAGATTGAGAGGAGATCAGATTGAGGTGTTTAAAATATTGAATGGGTAGAAAATTTGGTTT